>JAVSCE010007275.1:0-274288 GCA_032199065.1 Smutsia gigantea
AAACACATTACAAAAATAAATAACATGATAATGGAGTTGGGAATCCTGTAAAGGTTACATAGAATTCAATTTATAAATCAAAATGCCTAAAAATCAAACTTGGGCCAACTGCCTAAAGGTATTGGATTTTCACTACATTGAATAAGACAAAGATCTCATAACCATGAAAGTAAACAGTGACCAACATGCCAGGAGCTAATTTTAAACTATTTAGATTTTCTTAGTTACTCTTTCTCATTCTTTAAAAAAAAATTCCTGCAGTTTTCCTTGGAATCTAAGCTTGGAGACTAGAAAATCTGAATACTTGATAATACTCAAAATATTCCTAAATGTCAGGATCCAGAAATCAGGACTGTGGATAGAGAGATGGGTGGCACTTGTCAAGTCCCATGATTCCAATGTAATTGTCAGCAGTGGAATAAAATTTTTAAACAATCCACTAAACATTTTAATTTTAAAACAAGTCAAATTATTTTGTTATTTAGCTTATGTTTCTTAAATATTAGTCTTGTGGAGAGAGGTTTGTTTCCTTTAACAGCAAATGGTTTAGGATTTTGTGAGGACCAAATCTGGGTGTTGCTTCTGTGTGACCAAGCAGTAACATGTAATATGAGGAATTTGAAGCGAAGCATTCTCAAAGTGAAATGATAAAGGGAGTTGTGAACTTTTCAAATTAAAGACAGGAAAAACACTGGTCTCATTGATAGGGGAGGACTGGTCTAACTCCAGGAATGAGATCTACCTTTTCTTCCTCTTTTGATGGATGGAAAGACAGAGAAACAGGCAGAGGAGAAAGGCCACCCTCCACACGCCATTAAGGAGTGAGGAAAAGAAAAGGTATTCAGTTCAAGGTTTAGCACACGCTGCTAGAAACACTTTTGTCTCCATCTTACCTAGGATTTTGCAGTGGCCCTGGTATGTGTGCACTCAAAACTAAAGCTTCCTCAGATAGAAGGGAATTCAAGGGGAGACTTAAGCAGTGTTTCTGGAATGTGTTCCAGTTTTAGAGTGCTTGCTCATGGCAGAAAATCAGCTATCCATATCCATTTAATCTAATTATATGTGACTGGGCCAATTTTATTCCCAAATTTATAATACATGAGTAATATAGAATTAATATCACAGGCACAATTGTCAATGGAAATAACAAAATGTTGTTCATTTGATACTAGTTTGTAAATTTTGTTATTTCCTAAGACAATCAGGTGAATGAAAGTAGGTGTCAAAATTTTAAGAAAAAAAAAAATGTACATCCTTGGGGCACACATTCTCAGAATGTTACAACTATTAACTGATTTAACCCTCTCTCTCAATAAGCCTGAGAGATAGATCTTCATGTCATTCCCATTTTATAGATCAGGAAACAAAGGAGAGATCAATTCAGAAAATTTCAGAAAATTAAAATAATACCATCGGAAAAAGAAGAAAGATGACTGTTACTTAGTGAAGCAATAGAACATCTATAGTTCAGTTTGTGGAATAATAGCACATAACTTAAGAATCACTGGTTTAAACAATAATTGATTAATTGATAATGTTTAGAGAAAAAGTTGTCAAATAGTCAGGTAGTTACTGCGTTTAATTTTTTTTAAGAGTTTTGCACTTTATTTGAAAAAAGAGCTTTGCCTTTTATATTTAAAAAGACACTAGCCATGGAAGCCATTGCTTAGAATCTCAGATTCAATCTTAGGCCTAGTTGTGCAGACTAAGGACTTCACTATAGTCCTCATGGCTCACCGTGTCCCCACTGAAACTCAAGTATCTCAGAAGAAATAAATATCCTCTAGACTACATGTCTGACAAGTCAAACTAAAAATTTTAGGATATTATAGCAAATCACATTTTAAAATACATTTATTCTCAAGAGAGCTCAGGAAAATTTCATTTATAGGATACTAATAAGATACACAGCAAAGTCCATGGAAAATAACATTTTGGAAGTCAATACATTTTGGAAGTAAAATGCAAAAAGAGAAGGTTGTCCAGATATACAGATTATATCTGGCACAGTGCTTTGTACATTTGAATCACTTAAATATGTATTGCACTAAATATATACATGAATAAAGAAGAATGAGAATCAAGTCCTCTTCTCTAAGAGAGAAAAGCACATTGCAAGGAAAGCCATTCTGAGAAACTTTTTTTCCACCAAAATATCTTTATCTGGACAGTAGGATGCCTAATGTCAACAACAACCAAAATCACCACAAAGTGACCAAAAGACCTGCTCACCTGGGAACTGGGCTCAGATACTGCAAGTAGAGAAAGCTGTGAGGAGTTTTTAGATTGATGGCATTGGAGTTACGGACAGTTAAGTACATAAGAGCAATTGCTTCAGTTACTGGCCAACCTGGCTCTGATTATTTTTCTAGCATTAAAAAAAGAAAGTCACCTCTTTTAGTTGTGAGCTTATGTGCTCTCCCTTAAGTAATATTTCTGAGATGTATTTTAAACTAGGATGTTAACCTAGTTAAGTAAATAACAGGAACCCTCACCTTCTAAAAGTACATTCTGACAGGAACTAAGAAAGTGTTATAACACCTCATTCAACACTCCAAAGAAATATTCATAGATAGTTTTGGAAATTTTTCATCTTTATGTGATTTACCTTGGGCATTGTACAACTACAATAGACTTTTATGTTACTATCTGGAAAGAATACTGATTGTGTGTGTGTACCTGGATAGTGAAACATGGGATTATGTCTCCTCATTCATCTTTTTGTGTTCTCCAAATTTCCTTTATTGACTATATTTAAATTTTATAATAAAACATGAATATATAAACTAGATATTTATCTAGATAAATAAATTAATAGATGTCAGAAAAGAAGAAATCTTTAATGTCTGGCATCTCTCCCAGAAGTTTGTAGCTTCTCTACACAGCCCTATCAGTATAATTCTGTCAGTCATGTACTCACAATTTATATATATACTTTATTTATATTTATACATGTACTATTCTATATTATGATGAATATTATAAAGCCAACTGTCAATATAAATTAGAAAAAATGACAAAAAAATAGTATAAGTTTAAATGCTTTCTTCCTTCACCTCAATGCATTATCTTGCCCACCATAGGGTGATATATATTCCACTTTGAGTTCCCCTACATTAAGCTGCAAAGTAAAAAAATAAACAAAATAAGAAAGAAGGATTATAAAAGAAAGGCTATGATACTTTGATCTTGGAATTTTCAACACAAAATTCATAATTGGAATGTAAGCTAGGAATATATATATATGTATATATATATATATATATGTAGGAACTGACCTAGATTTTTTTTTTAATCTGGAAATATTGCCCTAGTCTGAAAATATGTTATTAAGTTTCAAGAAAAGAAACTGAGATGGCATTAGTTTTATTAAAAATATGCCTGAAGATACAGTATTTCTTTTTCACAAATTCAGATTGTTGGCCTATTTCCTGGGTTTTGAAATCTATGTTATTTACCCTTTAAATTTTATTCTTTCCATTTTATAGGTCTCCAGTCTCTACCTTTACTAGCCTCTTTAATCTCTTACTTTGAGGTTTTGATTTAGAGTGAAACAAATTACAACTCATGAAGTGAATTTGGAGATCCTGTGCCATATTCCATTCCTAGAAAAGTTACATTCCTCAAAGTCATACAGCTAACTAATAGTAAATTTGGGATTAAAACTCAGGATTTTTGCCTACAAATACAGTGTCTTTTAGAACACCACAGTATTAAATTTCCTTGTATCATTCTGAGTTCTAAAATACATACACACACACACATACACATATGTACAAAATGTATGACAGTACCTCAATCTAGCTAATCTATTCTGATTGAAAGTGGTTTCTGAAGATATTATTTCATAAACACTGTTATGTTCTAGTTCATATAAAGCCAGTAATTTTTAAACTAAGTCTTTAATGCCAAGCTTCCTCAGACTAATTTTTCCTTTATGCTTTGAGGCAGAAGAACCTGTAGAACATTTGAAGGGTCACATTTTGGCAAACTATTCAATCTGCTTTCTTCTTCCTATAACTATTTCTGGTTTATTTAAGCATAGAAGTTATATTCTGAGAGATCATGTACACATCCACCCAAAAAACAAGGCTTAAATCTTTTGTCTTTAGAGAGGATCAAAGTGTGAAGCTTTAACTAAAAGAAACTTTATTAAATGATAACGATTAATTTGAAAATCCTTGTTTTAAATCAAGAAGTGTAGTTACAAGAGAATGTTAATGACCATTAGAGTCATTCATTTAAATACTTTAATCTGAATTAAAAGCTCACTAACCACAGCTTTACTGTTTTTGTGACTAAGAGATTGGACTTAAAACCAATTATTTAATAAGTATATAGAAAAGTTCAATGGGGTGTTTGAGGAAATACACTGTAAACACAAGACAGTAATTCTGTTATAAGATTATATGCATGTCTAGTTAATTCACCCAAAGAACATTGCTGGTGGTATTTCACCTCCCTACTCTGCACTCAGAACAGGGCTAGCCTGACATGGTAGCCCAGCAGGTACATAAAAACAGAGTCACAATGCTTGGAAGAGAAATGCAGTAATAGAGGTGTGAAGAAGACAGTGCTGTTTTCTTTAAGTCTCAGTAAATGAGTTGGCATTTGCTCTGTGTAGCCCAGGAAAAGGAGCACCAGGTCCAAAGACAGCATATACAGTGTCACAAAGAAGTGAAGGAACGTTGGATTCCAGATTTAGGGAGTAATTCAGAGAGCTTGGAATGCAGGCATTGAGAATGGCAGTGGTAAGAGGGGAGAATAGAGAACTTATGTGTGGTCCACAGAGGAGGGTAACTTTTATACTACAGGCAAGAGGGATCCTGGGGAAGTACACATGGGGTAAAGTGATTGTAGCTGCATCTCAATATATTCAGACATGTTCACGTTGGGGGGTGAAGGAGCCGGACAAGGAAACATAGCTTTTTCATTTCCTGTGAGTCTCCGTGCTCGGTGATAACAAAAGTGAAGAATAAAAATATGCCTGTTGAAAGCCATTGGTAACTTTCTGGCTTAAAAATGCCATACATTTGAACCAATTCAAAGTTTAAACTCCCTGTCAGGCCTGATTTCCCCCGTTAGAGGTGTCTTTCCTGCTTCCTCAGTTCTGGATTTGCCTCTGGCAGCAGGGCACTGGAGCTTTGCAAGGGGGCAAGATCACGGGTCTCCAGTGGGCATGCTTTCTTCTGAGTCCTTGCCAGCCTTCACTGGGATGTCTCTGCTGATGTGCTTGCAAGTGGGGCAACTTCTGGCCTCTGGGGTACCTGGCCCCCAACTGCCTCATGCCAACCCACACAGCACCTAATTTACCTGTGCCCTCAAAGCCTCCACACAACTGCCCTGGAGCAGGTGGGAATTTCTCGGTCTCTTGCAGTCACACTTTGCCTAGGGGAAACGGGGAGGCCTATACAGGCCATTTGTTGAGACACCTTCCAGCCTCCCTGCTGGGCAGGGAGATTCCTCGGGACCTGCAGTCTCCCCAGACATACCCAGGAAGGCAGGGTACTCGTCCCTGATTCCTCAAAACCTAACTGGGTCGTTTGAGAATTTTCCCATCCCAAGAGTTGCAAACATGAGGCGGGAACCTGGAGACCCACATCTCAAATCTGGCCGCTTTCTGTCCCTGGCCAGTTGCCCTCTCAGCACTGTCAGATGAAATGTGAAGTCCATATGCCAGTGTCAGAAGTTGTCTTATCTTCTCTTTCCCCAAAAAACCAGAATGGATAGTCATTCATTTAATTAACTAATCAAATAGCATTCTATGCCTGCAGGCAGGTAAGATTCAATACTATTTGGTCCGGTTGGACCAAAATTATGTATAAAGGCCAAATCTATAAAGAGATATTTCTGAATCTAGAAAATCCTTTCCTCTCTTAAAAAAGCCAAGTTTTCAAATTAAAAAAAAAAACTCACTGAAGATGAAAAAGTCCAGTAATCTAAGAGCTCATAAATACTGTCCTAATTATAGAAAGATATTAGAAAGTGGCTTGGTTAGGAAGGGAATGGTAGCATTAGATGTGAGTTGTTACTAAAGTATAAAAGAAATGATGAGCCCAAACTAAGACATAAGCAGCTGAATTGCCTAGGAGAGAGGCAAAATCTGAGCGATATTTAAAAGATTGAATTGAAAGGAACTGGAGACCCACTGGATGTGAAAGGTGGGACAAAGAAAGAATTGGTTGACAGATTAGCTGAAGGTTTCTATCTTAGATGACCTGATGAACGATACCATCAGTCTGAATAAGGGCTACAGAACTGATGGATGGGCTGGGAAAACAAAATAAAAAATTTAAGTTCAGTTAGGGGTGGTGATAGTTGGGGCTCTGACACTTAACATGGACCGATAAATATATGTTGTGTGAATGAACAAGCATATCACAGGGATGTGAAACACAGAGACATATACACCAGTGTTGAAAGTTAGCTTCTCTTTCTCCTCCAAGTAAAATAGAATGCAAAACCATTCATTTAAGTGAATTATGGGGCTACTCATACAATGAAACAGCAATCTATGCCTACAAAAGGAAAGCAACAAACAATGATGTTATGCAGATATTTCCAAAAGCTTGAACATGGACTATTAAATGCAAATGACTTTGCCTTTTCTATTGTGTCCTAACATTTACTCAAGAAATGCTTCATAGGGAGTTCTCAAAAATAAAACTAAATAATAGGCTTACTTTTCCTCTATTCTTCATATTAATAATTTACTCAAAAGGCCTAAAAAAATACAAATCATCACAATTTAAAGGAAGTCATTATAACCTGCCAACAAACTTAGAATAAGAGCCTAAAACCTAAAAATGGAAGTGGCAATGAGTTAACACTAAATAGGAGGCACAAATTAATTAACATTTTTAATTTAGTTTTCTTTTTTTTTTTTTAATATGGGGTTAATGTGACAGGGACCTGAAGCAAGAGAGGTGACATGAAAGAAGCAATATCACACAGGGAAAAAACTCCGCGGTATTTCTCTCCTGCTTGACAGGTTAGTCCCATCATTCATTTCATATCCCCGGGACTCATTAATGAATGAAATGGAGATACCCAAAGGATACAGGGAAATTCTTCAGCAGAAATTAGACAGGGAAAATGACAAGTTACGGAGCCCGCATCATTTCTAGTGTCACGTAGAAATGTAGAGCTACACTGGACACAACTGGCCTTGTGATTTTGAAAATTGGCTTAAGAAAAATCACACGTTATAATCAGGTTTTGAATTCATGTTTTAATAGTTACCCATTCCCAGAAATACTGAAGGGCTAAGTATGTCAGATGTATTGTCATAAAATTATGAATCAGGGAATTAGGAGAAGTCTGAATTTGGACCATATTGCGTCTACGGTCTCATAGCGTCAAAGAACGCGGTCTTTTCGAAGGTAGCTAGTCTGTAGTTTGTCAGAGAGCCTCAGGAGGGGGCTATTAGCATCCGCCGAGCCTGAGGGACGTCGGCCTGCCCTGCCCCCCGCAGAGCTCAGAGGGGCGGCTCAGGTGGTGGATGAAGACTGGAGTAGTTTCCTGGGGCTGCCAGAACAACTAACCACAGACTGGGCGGCTCAAAGGAATAGAAATGTGTTCTCTCACTATTCTGGAGGCAGAGTCTGAAATCAAAGTATCAGCAGGTCGCTTCCTCCCAGAGGCTCTGAGGGCGCACCCTCTCCAGGCCCTGCGTCCAGCCGCGGGTGGCTGGCAGGAATCCTTGGTGTGCCCGGCTTGTCGGTGCATCCTTCCAATCTCCGCTCTGCACACTGCCGTCTGCGTCTCCATGTTCCCTTTTCTGTCTCTTATAAGGACAGTCTCATTGAATTCAGGGTCCATGCTACTCCACTATGACTTCCTCTCAATCCTTACCTTAACTGTTATCTGCAAAGATCCTATTTCTGAGGGTCTGGGTGAACATGCATTTGAGGGCAACGCCATTCAACCCACTACAGATGTTCACCAGGAAGAAAAGACAAGCTGAGAGAAAACACTTGAAGGCCAATAGAGACACTACTAACAACATACAGACCACAAGTTAATCATCGCCAAGACATAAACACCAGGACTTCCATATCAAACTTCTACACATAGAAGTAAAGTAGGCGTAGGCATAGGGGTAGGAGTAGACAAGGCACACATTAATTAGACTACAGGCACATATGGCTTAAACCCTGTGGAAATGACTCAGAGACTGGAAAGTAAGATACCATAAGCAGTTTAGATAGACAGGTGCACAGATTTGGACAAAGAGAGTTTTTTTTTTAATTTCTCTGTTATAATTTGGTCTGTTTCTTTATGCTGATAAATTAATTGATATTAAAATTATAATTTGTTTCATTGTTAAATAGATATACCCAATTTTCTCAAGAATTATTAGCTTTTTAATTTCTAAAACTTTCCATACCTAAATCATTCTGTAGTGTGTCTTCAGGCTCTAAAATTAATAGGTATGATCTGCTATACATAACGAAAAATTTTAGAAAGAAAGTTCCCAGATCTAGTTGGCATGGTACTAAAACCTTGATCATGCGAGACTATCATTTTGGGTATTTACCTTGAGACTTCTACCTACTTGAGGATGTTGTCACTTCTGACCTTTATGTCCTTTAGGAGATTCAACCATTCAACCAGTTTTTGTTGAGCACCTACTTAGTAGGTAGACCCAGTTCTAGGAAGTAGGCATATACTAAAGACAAAGATACCTGTGCCCCGAGTATTGAGAATCTAAATAAAATAAACATAGATAAACTAGAATAAACAAATACATCAATCATCTAGATAATAGGAAAATTTATAAAGGAAATATGACAGGGTAATGGAAGGGAGAATGTCGTGTGGGATGAGGTTTGGGGATTGTAATATTGAGCTGAGAGATAAATGATGCGACATTTGGGGGAAAAGCACTGCAGACACACTGCTCACATGCAGGGTCCTAAAGTGGGAGAGACCTGAGGAGCTCTGTGCAGCAAATTTCCCCCAGAGAAAGCTAAAGGCATGCAGGCAGCTCTGCCATGGAGCACAGAGGAACCAGTCTACTCAGAAGTGAAAATGAAACTAGCTCCACAGAGGAGCAGGGTTAGCATCGCCAAGTCCAAGAGAAAGGAAGGCCGTTCACTAGTCTGCAGGCTCACCCAGGAGAGGGGAAGTGAAAACCACCGAAACATAAGATGACTCAAGCTTCAGGCCCAGCAAGGGCTGCTGAAGTCCAGCACTCTGTGCAGACAGAACTCTTTGGAAGGAGCTACTCCTGTGCATCAGGCTAAGCTTCTGCATCAGAGTCTCCAAACACACTGGATTAAACGAGACTTTTTCCTCATGTAACAGTCCAGAGATGAACGTGTCAGGGTAAATGGGGGATTTCCATCATCCTTAACATATTCCTTCCATCTTTGTGTCAGCTCCAGTAATCACTACTTCTTAGGCAAAAGGAAGCGTAAAAAGAGGGAATGGAGAGCAACCAGCATAACACAGAAGGAGAACATCTTACTTCCTTCTTGTTGTCCAAAAAGTAGTCACATGATCCCATCGAGGTGCAAGAAGATAGGAAACGTAATTTCTTGCTAGGTCGATTTTTGCCAGGATCAAAAATCCTGGATTTTGGAGGGCAATTAGCAGTTTCTGACACAAATTAGGAAAAGGAAATTTGTAGAAGAGGTTATAGCCATGACTAGAGGTAGAGACGTAGGCAGGCTAGCCCCAAAGCACTATCCCAGCTCCTACCCATCGGCTGTCCACCGAGAGGTAGGGATGATGAGTGAGAACACTAGTAATGACTCCCAAACGCGGCTGAAGTGGAGCCCCGAGACTTCACTGGCATGGTCAGTTACCCACAGCAAAGTGGGAGCAGAGGCCTGTGTGAAATTGGAAGGCATCTCCAGACTGAAGCATAGGACTCAGCAGGGACTAATTGTGACTATTCTTTTTACTAATTGCTGTGCCCTCCAGACTGAGGAGGATGTTCTGAAGAATATCACTGATATCAGTTAAAATGGTCATAAATGTGCATGAATACAAATACTCCTCTCTGTGTGAATATAATCAGTTCCTGAGAATAGATTGCTAGAGCTTAGATAGCGGTTTCAGACAGACAGTGATGTTGAGTGTGCCAAATCTATTTGTTCCTGACTTTTACATACGGAGCTATCAGATAGCAAAGGATATCTATAATACATTATTGGATACCATATTACAAACCCTACTGTTTCCATATTTGATAGTTTTTTGCCATGTGAGTTTCTTTATTGGCATAATTTTTGTATTTCCCATTTTAGTGTATTTCTAGTAACTTTCTCTAGTTTCCATTGCTCCAAATTAAAATAAAATTATCTATTTCCTGTTCATCCATTGCTCTAAACTGTCAAGAAAGTATGTTTCTCTGAAAATTCTTGTGTTTAGACACGTGACTTATAAATTACCTAATGATAATCTACACATTACTTTTTTCTCTTTACAATTACTATCAATCATTTATAAAACAACTAGTTATATATTTGCACACATTTTGTGAACCTGTGGCAGATTCCTTGAAAAACACATCTTCCCTAAGTCATTCGGTTAATAGAAGAGATTAACAATTATATGCAGCCAAATGCTGCCTCTCCCACTTAACACCTTGGTGGCTGGTCCCAGAAAGAGGCAAGGTGAGTGGATAGGGACTGGTTTGTACCAAATTTTGTTCAGGTTATATGTAATTCTTCCTGAGATCTGAGAGTGGTCTTATATAAGACTTAATGGGAATTTAATCTAACTTAATATTTAAATACTAAAAAATTGAAATGGCTCTCATATTATTAAATCAAAGTATGAAAATTACCCTACTGATTGAGATATTGAGACGCAGAAAGAAGAAGTTATTTCATTGGCTGGACCAACCAGTCCCTCTCTCTTTTCCCATCCTGAACTTTCCTTCTCCAACTTCCCCTGTACCCATTGGTTTCCCTGTCAGATAAAGCAAGACTTTCTCTCATCTTGATTCAGTCTTGACTAAGTTAAGACTCTGTTGCACTATCTAATGCACTTTCATATGTATGTAAAGCTCTGTGCCTGAAGTTTATTCCTTTAAAAACATACAGTGGGCACCTACCATGCACCACACTATTTTCTAGGCACTAGAGAGGCACCAGTGAAAAGGCAGGCAAGGTGTCTCCTCTGATAGAATTCCCATTTTAGTGGTTTTGCTCTCTGAACTTTTTGTACTGCAGCCCTGACCTGAAGTGCTAACCCTTGGCTTCCCACAGTGATTCCCACACGTCAGTTGACACTTTTCCCTCCATCACAGGAACTCATTTGGATAACAAGACGCAGGGTTTGAGCTCCCAAGCCAAGTCCCATAATTCACAGGATAATCTCCTAGCTTGCATCTCCATTCTAATAAATCTATTTTCCAGTCCTTTCCTGTGGTTTGAATCCCACCTAATTCTCACCAGTTCTTTGAGTTAAAACCCAGAGATATTTCATTAACTCCAAATAGTCTAAAGTTTGGGACTGGGTTCTTCAACTATTCATCAATAGTTGGCCCACCTACTCTTTGAATATCATATGTGTGAGTCCCTTCTTTTATATGTAAATCGCCAGTTGGGACCCATCAATATCCCATATAAGACTTGTGAATGCTGACTCTTTTCCTGAATGTCCCTAGAGACTGTCAAACCCCCATGGACTCTATGCCTTGCCTACTTGGCTGGACCTCCTTTTCCCCACGCTGTGAGAAACATCTCTATCCTCACTCTAGTGGCTGTTGTTAATCCATGTGTATATGTGTTATCAAAAAAGAAAACCCTGTGCAGAAACTACAGCCACAGAAACTCCTGTGACTGTCCCCAATCCCTTCAAAGATGTAGATAATTTGCAAATTGTCACCCTGATTTTGTCACTGCACAAAGGGATGCAAATCTTTTCAATTCTGACCGATCAACAAACACCCTGAGTTTCACCAGACCTTGGCTCTATCCGAGCAGCAACTTTCCGGAAACACCATAAGATGAATGTGCTGGTACATTGATCCAAAGGCCATTCAAAGCAGCATTTGGTCATGAGCTAGCACTTTATTCAATTCTAACATGTTAGAGAAACACCACATATCAAAAAAATTCATCTTAAAGTAAAACATTTTCATTTAAATTACGTTATCCCTTGCTCTCTATTTTCATCTGTAAGTGCTTTGCTAACTGATGCTATAACTTATTGCAGCTCTTTCCTTAGTAAAGGGTAACATATCATGCCAAAACACTTAAGTTACAGGCAGTTTACTCACATTAGAGCTCATTAGCAATTACACTAGTGTTCAAAATACATTACCTCATTTGTCTCATAGCCCATATAGTTTTTTACATAATGAATTAAACCAATTAGTCTCACATGACAGAAGGAAATCTTAAATAACACTGTCCTTACTTTAAGACAAGCTTGACTGAAGTGCAATGAAAAACTATAAAGTTAATTTCTTTTGTAGAACAGATAGCAAAAAGAATTAGCCAGCCGAACCTCCAGCTAAATGTTGAGGGTTGGGGTTGGGCATCAGAGAGAAGGTAGCAAAAAGGGGACAATGCGTCATGCAGTTTGTTTTTTGCGAGACATAAATCCATTATTTGCATAGCTAAGAGCAATGTGTAAATGTCCAAAATTACTTGCTTATAGACTTTTCAATTGAGACTATTATTGTCCTTTGGGAAAAAGCTTGTTGATTGTAATCAGCCAAGAAATTCATAGCTATTGCGCAGATCAATAGCTAGACGTTTGGAAGCACAAAGCCAGCCCTCTATCCATGTGTTCATTTCACCAATGTAAGTTGTGCTTAGTGTGCCTCATACTCCCTTCAAATGATTCTTTCCAACATAAGACCCAATTTCCTACCCACTACTAGCATCTCTTCAAACTTCAGGCAGAATGATAAAAACATAGAACTGACGGGTGTTACTCAATCAAGGGTACATTTAACCTGAGGGGGCCAGTCCATAGGATACTCCCAGCACTCCATCTATGAACTCCATGACCCTGTTAGGAGACTATGCCTTGTTACTCATCAGCATGGTAATTATCTATCTGCTTTGTAGATCATAATTACAATCAAGGATTGTCATGCAATGAAATGACTGTGGGCTGGTTAACTAGTTGGAAGTGGCCCCAGTTTTCCACTGATGGGCATAATCAATTGTGTCAACTAAGAAGTCAACAGAAGATACAAATCTGGTAACACATTAGTTCCTGATAATATGCTCAGAAACCTAGAGACAAAATTTGACCCAATCATTCCCCTCTAACCAAGGTGACTCTTAATGCATCTGTTTTAATGTCCTGGCCATTAAAGATAATTTAGCACTGAAGGGGGAAGTGAAATAAGGATTCTGGGTCAATAAGGAAAGAGGTTTTCAGAGAAGTCTCACATTATGAGAATGAATATTCCTTTTCCTTCTAAACCAAGGATCTTTTTCAAAGGAAATAGACATTAAAGAAAATAAATAACCAAGACAGTAGAATCAGATTTTTTTGAACATGCCTGATTGGAAAGCTCATTTTCTTCCTCCTACCATTTTCTTCTGCTTTTACAAAAATATATCAAATACAAAATTTATCTTCCAGACTTCACTAACGCATGTGCCTTATGTTCAAATTACATCCTTTCAACTGGCACAGTTTAAAAAAAAAAATTAGGCTTTTGAAACTGCATATCACTGACAGTTTGGAAAATATTGACTCCGGTATTTGTCATTCAGAGATGAACTCAGAGAGTCAAGAACTTTGCAAGTTAACTTTTTTTTCTCTCAACTCCCTGAGTTCCACAAAAGTTCTCATTATACCTGGTGGGCATCTCAGGGAATCTTGTGCCGCTGAGTTAGGACAAAATAGAATTGTTAATTCAGAATTTGCATCCTTAAGAGACCTTCGATATTACCTTAAAAGCTTAAAAATGACCCAATTTTACCAAATGAAAAATGCAGTATGTCCTCTATACAGGTGGTTGGGAGCACATTTCAATTAGTCTGTATTAATGAACTCCTAATATTTAGTCCTTTGCTAGTCACATTTGGCAATCCCTAGAATTTCATAAAAGAGCCCTTGTCTCAAAGATTTTTGCAGTCTAAGTAAGGAGCAATTTAGGCATGCAAAACAAATAAAAAATTATATCAAAGATTATAACCTCAGGTGACAACTGACACTATGAGAAAAGATCAAAAGGAGACAAAAAAGGGAAAGACGGCCCTAATATCCTTAATGCTGGGAAGGATTTGGCTATTTGGATATGGTTCAGATCCCATATGTTCTCTCAAGATAATTTTTAACTTTGTCTAATTGATCTCCTAGCAGAACTTTGTCCTTCTTGTTTTTAAGGGTCTCCATGGCACAAAAGGGCCTGTGGCTCCCATCTGCCCTTAGTAAGCAACTCACACTACGTGGCCCAGAGTCACACACTGTGACTCTCCTGAAGAAGCAGGCAGGGGATGATTTCTGCCAGCCAGGACCCAGTGGTCATTAAAAACTATAGCTCAGAATGACTACTCTCAAATTTTTTTTCCTAATATGTAGCCCATTCATTTATTTTTAATTATAAAGTCTCCTTGGCTTCTTGGCTTTTTTTGGTGGCAATCAAAAGCAAAACAAGGCAAACAAGTCCCTGATGACTGTTCGAATACGTGGCCTCCCTGTTCAGCTCCTCAGCCTCATCTTGTCTTCTTGGACAGCATCGGCCTTAAAATTCATTTAAAATCCCCTGAAGTATTAAGATCCTGACAGTGTAAGTACCCTCTCCTGTCATTTCCAAGCCCAGTGGATTTGCAGTGATAGATCTATGTCATTTAAGTTTCATTGTTATGAATCTGGGTCTTCACAAAGACACTTTCTTCAATCTTTCCTGGGATTTAGTCATTTGATTCTCTAGTCCCATGTGTAGCCCATACCCGGGGGAGACTATACATCTAACCTAATCTAGACAGGAGTAACTGCAATAATAATATCAGAAATTTATTGTGTAATTATTATGTGCCAATCACTGCACCATGAAATTTATGTATAATAGCTCATTTAATCCCCCAGTTCATGCTGCAGAGTCACTCATATTTCTATTTAATGCATAAGAACCAAGGCTCAGAGTTTAAATGACTGAACCAAGGCATCTTAAAGTAGCTGCACCAGATATTTCTAATTCAATTCTGGTGCTGGGGTTAGCACCACTTGTAGGGCATTTTTGGGGGATATAAACCAAATCCCTCTTGTTCTTTCTTTGGCAGAAGAGTGCCCACACATTTTCTGTCTGTCAGAAAGCCCCAAAACACGCTTAAGGGAAAATGTTATTTCTGTTCCATAGTCTTTGAAGTAAGGCCTCCTTCAAAATCATAAAATCTGAAAGTTGAAAGAAACCTTAAAGATTAACTAGCCCAAAATCCATTGTTTTGAAAAACGTCCTTAGCAACAAGCATTTCCTTATCAGCCGAGCATGATTGGAAACTATAACCTAATTTCAAATCTAAATGGTTGTGTTTTCCTATTACCTTACATAGCCTTCACATGACTTTAAACCCTTTTCTTCCTAAATTACCTATAATAGTGAAAGTGTTACAAGCTGTTGTGTCAAATAAATTTATGGGTTTAACATATTCAACATTCATGTATCACTCCAGTGGGCGTTTCGGGATAGCAAGTGGCTTTTCTCCGTAGGATGATTGAGGAACAAGGGCTTCTGTGGATCTAATGGCTTCATCTTCCCCTGGAGTCTCAGAATCTTTTGCTTCTAGCTAGTGGAAGAGGAAAACACATTCTTGCACATAAAAGTAAAAGTGACACATATTTTCACTCATATTCCATTGGTGAAAACTAGTCACATGACCGCACCTGGATGCAAAAGAGCCCAGAAAATGTATTTCCTGCCAGGTGTCTGCTTCCCAGCAAAAATATCACTTCCTGGAAGGGAAACCATACATTTTTGGTAGACAGCTAACCATTTCTGCCACATTTTCTTCTGCCATATAACTCAAACAGCAAATGCCCATTTCAAACATCCACTGGTGAGTTGAATTTAGAAGATTTCTAAGCTGTCCTAAACTTCAAAACTTAAGTACAGTACATAAGATTACCTTTCCCAACACTCCACTGCCTCCCTTAAAAAAATCATGCATCCATACCCTTTGCCGTGAGTCTGTGAATTGTCTCTCACTTTGGGCAGAGAACCCTACCCTACCCATTGCTACTGGACATGATGAGATGACTTGCTTTGGCCAGTGAATATGGGCAAAAGTGATAGGTACTGGTTCTGTGGTAAGGCCTTAAGAAACATCATTTATCTGCTCATCCTCTTCTCCTCTTGTTTCTCTGCCACCCACTATGAGAAGAACTTGCCACAAGTTGTCACTAGTCCCAGAACAAGGTGTTATGGGGAACCAGAATCCAACCTACAATCTGATATCAATCCCAGTTGATTTCAACCAAACTCTACCAAATCTGGAGCAAGAAAAATTACTTGTTTTGTGAGCCATGAAGATTTGGGGCCTTGTTTGTTATGCAGCATTACCTCAGCAATAGTTGCTAGATACAATGAGATTTGATCATTCTATAATTAATTAACAGCTGGTCCTCTAGGAAGAATTCTGTGGGAAAAATGACCACCGTGGATTTAAGGAAACCAAAGATTTGGCCCCGCTCCCCCTCTGCCAATAATGGGTTTTCCACTGACATACCTAAAAGCATTTCATTCTTTTTTAGAGTTTCAGGAAAACTGTTTATTTGTCTTTTATTATTAGGAGAGGGTAATTCCTTTCCAGGAATAAGCCAAGAACCCACTAAGAAAAGACAGAGACACCAATTGCAAAGCCCACATTTGTAGGCCAGCGTCAGTGGCAAGGAAAACCATAGGGAAATAAACCTTCTCAGGATTTCTCACTGTTCATGTAAAAATCCCTAGCCTCTTGAGGCATGGAAACACAAAAGCTATAAAAGTAGAGAATTTTTTCTTTCACCTCTCAAAGAAGCATTTTCACATATATAAAGATTAGATCTGTTGCCATGTATGTATTTACCTAATCCATCTGATTTCAAAACATAATAAAACTTCTTTTGTCTCCTCCAGAGACAGTTATATCCCAAGATAGGCATCTAGGTTACAACTGAACACGACAGGGGGACAGGAGCATTATATCCCTGGGTGTTTACGTGTTGAAAGAGATGACGGCCAGAACTTGGGGACATCTCTAGGTTGGGGACTCTTGGGCCCATCTGGCTACTGATGAGGTTTTATTAGCAGACCAAAAGGCCTCACCTGGCTACTCACAAAAGACATCTTACCTCGTTTTCATCATCATACCACAGGGATAAGGCCTGAGGCAAGGAGGCCTGATGCACTTCTTATTTACTGTGAAGTAATTCATAAGAAATCTCTCTTTCATCCATAGCATTTCATGTGACCATTCAGGATAAAATTGATAAGGATGAATATATTAAAAAACAAACAACCAGTCTAAAGGAAATGATAAAATACCTTTGCCAACTTTATAAATTTTATTTAAAGTCTGCTAACTTTGCCCTTATTCCAGGTGGAACTAATGCTAAGTACCCTATTTTTGTCTGCAGAGTCCTGAATAGGAGACAAGTGCAGACGGCACATGAATTGAATCTCATATCATAACAACCAGCCAGGAATGGAAACATCCTGCCAGCAACCACTGCACAAGCTTAGAAGCAGATGCTTCCACCCCGTCAAGCCTTCAGATGACTGTCTCTCTGGCCAACAGTTTAGCTGCTATCTCAAGGGAGATCCTGACCCAGCTAAGCACTCCTGAGCACCTAACCCTCAGAAGCTGTGTGAAATAATACACACTTACTGTTTTTTACTGCTAAGTTTTGGGGCACTTTCTTTGTAGACTAGATAACTAATATATACATGTAAAATATTTTAGTATGTGACAAAGTTCCATAAATGTTAGCTTTCTACTAGTTAATAATGACTATAGTATTTATTACACAATCAGGATGATTCTTCCCCTGTACTCTCTTGCTACTCAACCCCAACAAAAAAAAGTCCCTGAAAGGAAGAAGAAAATATATCAGAGACAATATTTGAAATGATATTGACTCAGAATATTCCCAACTAACAAGAGACCATGCCATAGATCCAAGTAACCCAAGACATTTCCAGGAGGATAAGTAAAAGTGGTATTCATATCTCTACACATTGCAGTGAAACTACAGAAGGCTGAGGTCCAATGAAAAGTCTCAATGGCATTCAGATAATAAAAATCATCTTTTAATATGTGATTACTTAACAGCTGACTTGTTCTGTAGCAACAAAGGAAGCCCTAAGAGAATGGACTAATACCTGTCTTCTATCCACCTAGAAGTCTACATTGAGTGAAAATAGCTTTCAAGAGTGAAAGCAGAATAGACACTTTCAGACACAAAATACTGAGAAAGCAAACTACCAACACGTTTCAACTAAAAAAATTCCAATGGGTATACTTTGAGTACAAATAATTCAAGCTCAGATGTAGGTCCTAAAAAATAAGAAGGAATGAAAAGCAAAAAAAAAAAGTTGCAATATTTAGGAAACTCTTTTTTTAAATGACTATAAAATATGTCTTGCGGGGATAAGAGAAAATTAAAATACACAACTGTTATATAGGAGTTAGAGGGGGTAAATGGAATTATAGTAATCTATGTTGCTTTGTTTTGTCTACAGTCAACACATTGGGAAGTTAAGAAGGCATATCCTAATTTCCAGAGCAATCTCTATGAGAAGAGAAACAGTGCATACATTTTGAAATATTATGAGAAGAAATGGAAAGATTAAAAATCAGTTCAAAAGAAGCCAAGAAAGAAGACAAAATGAAACATTCAACAAAAACATTAAATGGAGAGGACAATGTTGGATTGTAAACCTGTTTAAATAAGCTATTATATGAAATACAAATGAACTAAATGCCCTACTTAAAAGACTATGCTTTTCAGACTAGGAGAAAAAAACTACAACCCAACTATATGCTCTTTATAAGAGACAAAACTAAGACATAAAATCCAGAAGGCTTGAATATAAAAAGGTAGGAAAAGTCGTGGAACATAAACAGCACTCAATAAGAAAGCTGATATAGCTATATTAATATTTAAAAATAGGCATTAAGTCAAAAGACTTTATCAAAAATAGAGGGCCAATTCATAGGGATAAAAAAATTTTATCCACCCAGAAGATACAAGAATTATTACTTTGTGTGTACCTAATAACATATTTATCAAAATATATCAAGTAAAAGAAAGGATTTCAAAAGGAAATAGACAAATCCATATTCACAATGGCAGATTTTAACAGTTTTCTTTCAGTAACAGAATGGAGAAAACTTAACCTAGTGGGTATATTTAGAACATTGTACCTAACAACTGCACTGTGCCCACCCTTTTAAAGCATACATGGAACATTTACAAAAGTTAAGCATAAACTGGGTTGTAGGGTTAAGTCCCAAGAACTTTCAAAGGATTGAAATAATACACATTTTGTTCTTGAACCAAAATAGAATTACTCTAGAATAAAAAACAAAGACCTATATATATGAAAATATGTTGAAATAAAGAAATTTCTAAGTATCCCATAGGTCAAAGAAGAAATCATGAAGAATTTAGGGAATATTTTAAATATAGTGATATTACATAATAAACTTGTGATGATGCAGGTAAAACAATACTTAGAAGGAAATTTGTTGATTGCATGTGTTTACTATTTTTTTTAAATCTCAAAATTAATGCAGTAAACATCCATATAAAAAGTTAAAAGAAACCAAACAGAAGTAGAAGAAAGGTAAAGAAGTAGCAGTAAAAAATTAATAAAATAGACAAACATACAATAGGATTTTTAAAAATCTAAAAGCTGGTTTTCGAAAACATTAAAGAAAGTACAAATAACCATTATCAGGAATGAAAAAAAGAGACATCACTTATATCCTCCACATTTCTTTTTAAAAGAAGTTATCATGAAAAAATTCATGCCAATATATTTAAAATTTTAGGTGAAATGGATGACTAAATAGAAAAAATAATTTTTCAAAATAGACTTAAAGAAAAAATAGAGAACATCAGTAGTTATATAATTATTAAAAAACAGTCAATCAGTACTCAAAATCTTTCCACAAAGAAAATTCCCAGCCAGAATGAAACTGGATTATTGTCTAACTCCATACACAAAAGTAAATTCAAAATGGATCAAAGACCTCAATGTAAGTCATGAAACCATAAAACTTTTAGAAGAAAACATAGGTAAAAATCTCTTGAATATAAACATAAGCAACTTTTTCCTGAACACATCTCCTCAGGCAAGGGAAACAAAATCAAAAATGAACAAACGGGACTACATCAAACTAAAAAGTGTCTGTACAGCAAAGGACACAATCAGCAGAACAAAAAGGCATCCTACAATATGGGAGAATATATTCATAAATTACTCTTCTGATAAGGGGTTAACATCCAAAATACATAAAGAACTCATATGCCTCAACACCCAAAAAACAAATAATGCAAATAGGTTAATAAAAAATGGGTGAAGGACCTGAACAGACACTTCTTCAAAAAGGAATACAGATGGCCAACAGGCACATGAAAATATGCTCCACATTGCTAATCATTAGGGAAATGCAAATTAAAACCACAATTAGTTATCACTTCACACCAGTTAGGAAGGCCTCTAACCAAAATACAAGAAACAACAAATACTAGTGAGGATGTGGAGAAAGGAGAACCCACCTACACTGTTGGTGGGAATGTAAATAAGTTCAACCATGTGGAAAGCAATATGGAGGTTCCTCAAAAATCTAAAAACAGAAATACATTTGACCCAGTAATCCACTCCTAGGAATTTACCAGAAGAAACAAGATCCTTGATTTGAAAAGACATATGCACCCCTATGTTTATCACTGCGCTATTTTTAATAGCCAAGATATGGAAGCATAGATGAATGGATAAAGATGTGGTACATATACACAATGGAATATTATTCCTCCATAAAAAGAAAAGAAATCCTCCCATTCACAACTACATGGATGGATCTAGAGGATATTATGCTCAGTGAAATAAGCTAGGTGGAGAAAGACGAGTACCAAATGATTTCACTTATTTTTAGAGCGTAAAAGCAAAGCAAAACAGAAGGAACAAAATAGCAGTGGACTTACAGACACTGAGAAGGGACTAGTGGTCACCAAAGGGGAAGGGTTGGGGAGGGCAGGGGAGTAGGGAGAAGGGGATTAAGGCACACAGTAATTTGCAATCACAATATAGGTTGGTCACGGTGATGGTAGTAGAGCACAGAGAATACAGTTAATGACACTATAACATCTTATTATGTTGATGGACAGTGACTGCACTGGAGGGGTGATGACTTGATAATACAGATCAATGTTGAACCACTGTGTTGTGTATTTGAAACCATCATAAGATTGTATATCAATGATGCTTAAAGAAATAAATAAAAGAAAACTGCAGGCAAAGATTATGTTCCTGGCGATTTCCACCAAATATTCAAAAAGCAGTTAATTCCAATATTAACCAAACTCATCCAGAAAATGGGAGGGTAGGGGAGATGAAACACTCTCCAACTCATTTAATGAGGCCAGCATAACCTTGATAACAAAAAACATGCATGGACAGTACAAGAAAGAAATTTATAGGCCAAACTCATTCACGAACGTAGGTCCAAACATCCTAAATACAATTGTAGCAAATGAAATCCAACCTATAACAAATAGATATGCATTAAGATTAAGACAGATTTCTTTAAATATTTAAGTCTGATTTAACATTTGAAAACCAAAGTAATACATCATATTAACAGATGAAGGTAAAAAAAATCATAATATGACCATCTCAGCAGATGCAGAAAAACCATTTGATTAAATAAAATTTTTAAATATTTACAATTATATTTTTAAAAAATGAATTGATGGAAATCAATCCAACACAGAGAATCTCAGAAAAAACAGATTCAACTTTATTGAGAGATCTTAAAGAAGACCTAAATGTATCAGGAAATAAATCATCTTTAGGGTTAGAAAAACTCATTATAAAAGCAACCCTTGTCCCCACTGATCTTTGGTTTCAAAGTAATCCAAATTAAAATCTCAGGGTTTTTTAGCCTTTTTTGCAGAAAATGAGAAATAACTACTAAAATTTATATACCAAAAGAGTCAAGAAGAGTCAAGACAATTGAATAAGAAAAACAAATTTGGAAAACTTATCCAATTAGATACCAAAATTCATTATAAAGACAGCATAACATTGGTTCAAATAGAGAAAAACAGACAAGTGAAACAAGATAAAAAGGCCAGAAATAAGCCAGTACATGTATGCACACTTTAAGAGGAGTATTGGTGGTGAGATGTTTGTATAGAACAGGCTTTTACACAAATGGCCTTGGGAGAATCTGATGTCCATATGGGAAAAATCAAATTAGACCATGATGTCAGATCATAAACACAAATCAATTCCAGCTGGGCTAAAGAGCTAAACATTGAATAAAAGACTATTAAGCTTTTGTATAATAAGAGAAAAGAACATCACATGACTTCAGGGTAGGGAAAAATTACCTAAGCCAGTCACATAAAGCACCACCAAAAAGGTGAATTCACTACATTAAACTAGGTAGTTATGCTCATTAGAGGACATCACAAAGTGAGTGAAGAGGCAATACACAGAGTGGAAGAAAATACATACAGCAGAGGACTCATATTCTAAATACACACACAACTTTGAAATTTTGAAATGGGCAAAAGACTAAAAAAGGCATTTTTCAAAAAGGAGATCCAAATAATTAATAAACATATTGAAAAGATCTTGGCCTCATTGGCCACCTGAAAATACCAGTTAAAACAACTACAATGAACTAATACTATATGCCCACTATATACAATACTATAACTCTGGCTCATACCCAAAAATGTTCACAATGTCCTTGTTCTTAGGAGCCCCAAATTGAAAATGCCTAAGTATACACTAGCAATAGAATGGATAAATAATTATGGCACACTGAAATGAAGTATTAGGAACCACTCTAAAACAAACAATGAAACTATGACTACACACAACATGGGTGATCTCCTAAATACCGAATTGAGTAAAGGAGGAGGTCACAGTAGGATTCAGATTCATTTGAATTTATTTAATAAAGTTCAAAAATACATAGAAGTATTTTTACATATGCATATATAATTCCATTTATTTTCATGTATACATGTATATGTGATAAAAATATAAAGAAAGGTACAGAAGTGACTATCACACCATTCAGAGTAAGCAGTTATTACCTTCAGGAGAGGAAAAGAGTTATAATGAAGGAATGAATAGGGCATATTTTTTGTCTTGGTAGTGTTATATTTCTTGACCTTAGCCATGGAAACATGTATGTTCACTTTCTATTAATTATTAAACTGTTAATTTATGGTTTACACATTTCTCTGTATATTTACCTCACAATAAGATATTTTTAAACATAGATGAAAAAGACTCTTATGAGTATTTTTTATCCCTAGTGGGTCAATCCTAAAAATCCATGCTCTTATTCTTCAAAATTTCCATGTGGAATGGACATACATGTAATATATAACTTGCCAGCGGATTTCTTACAGAGACGAGAAAGGAGATTAAAGTAATGATTGTATCAACAGATTCATCCAGGCACTAAAAATGTATTTGTAAAACCCCATATACTCTTTGGATAAATAATCATGATTTTGCAGCATTTTAAGTTTCCTCTGATGTAGTTCAGTAATGTGGAACTGAATCATTAGCCGGTTCTTCAATGTGTAACTTCCTTTACCTGTGAAGGGAGGCAGAAAATGAAGTGTTTGGAGTAGAACAGAAAATTCTCGTTAGCAGGATGCTGAGAAAATGGCACAAGTGGCTATTTCTGAGATTCAAATATCTCTTAAAGATGTCCCAAGGGATGTGGCAGTCCCTACTTCTCGCAAGGCTGATGACTATTACCTGGAGATCTTTAATAAGCACAGCTGGTGAGCAATGGGACAGGGAAGTATAAAGAGGCACAGAGATAATTACAAGAATAGATATGCTTAGGGACGTTCCTCTCCCGCCCCTGTTTAAAACCATCCTTTCGTCAAACTTCTTACCTTTTCTGTTAACATATACTAAACTCTCACTAAACACCAAACTTTCTTTCATCTGACTTTTTGACTGTCAAAATGACGATGAGGAACTGAGGAAGGGAGGGATGTCAAGGGGCATCAACCAAAGATTTCTGATTTCAGCAAAGATGGAGTAACAAGGACCACACTTACTCTGCTGCATTAAACAACTAGAAAGCAGGACAGAAAATGTGAAATAAGGGTTTCACACAGCAGTCTAGGGAGTACAAGACTGTGATCCCTGAGAATAGGGAAGCCAATGAAGTAAACCATGCTGTGGCCCCTAGAGAGCATCCAAGCCACAGCATGGAGGGGAGGAATACAGAGTTCAGCTGTCACACTGAATTGAAGAGACAGAGATTACAGTTTGGAAAGGCCAAGGGAGCTGGAATGTGTAGGGCAAAGTCGCAGGGAGGTGGAGGCTGGACAGAGAGCTCTGCAAATATGCAGAACAATTACTCCAAGATTTTGGCTGAGCACTGCTCTGCACAAGAATGAGAACAAACCTCCTGTGGCCAGGTAAGGATACACCAGAAAAAAGTAGTTAAAACAACATGTAGAACTTGCACGAGGTTAAGAACCATTTTTGTTTACATCTATCAGAGTAATAAGACATGGGGCATCAGGTAGATTGCTCAGAAAGTATTACCTTAGTAATGAGACTAAATTAGCACCAGACCAAAGGCCACTCAGGATCTACTGTATTATATCATAAAGGAATCCTCAAAATGATTCACTGAGTCCATGTAACTATCTGCACACAGAATAAACACCATCACTATTTAAAGGACTGTAATAAAATCTAATAACCAATAGTATAAAATTCACAATGTATGTCATCCAATCAACATTCACACTGGCATTCAAAGTGTAGTAATACTCTTCATATTGCCATACACACACACACACACACACACACACATGCAAAGAAGCAGGAAAATATGATCAATTCCCAGAAAAAAATCAATCAACAGAAGCAGACACAGAAATCCCAGGGAGGATAAAACTGGCAGACAGGCATGTCAAGACAACTGTTAAAAATACACTCCAAATGTTAGAGAAGATAGAGAAAAACATGAATATGATGAGGAAAAGAAGAAGATATTATTAGAAGACACAAATGAAATTTCTAAAGACGGAAAAAATTAAGTTTCTGATATGAAAAAGACACTGGATAGAATTAGAAGCAGATTAGATACTGCAATAGAAAAGATCAATGAACTTGAAAGCATAGCAATGGAAACTTCCAAAATTAAGCTATGAAAAGAAAAATAAGACAAAAAAATGAACATACCATCATAGCATCAGAGATCTGTAGGAAAAATATTAAGCAGTCTAAGGTTTTGAAATTGAAGTCACAGAGGGAAACAGAAAAATATTTGAAGAAACAATGGCTGAAAATTTCTCAAATTTGATGAAATCCCTAAGCCCATTAGTCTAAGGACTTTAACAAACTACAAGCAGAGTCAATGTAGGGATTTAAATGGAAAACCAAATAAATAAAGGTGAATATTTTTATGATATGGCAGCTAAGAAACAACTTTTGGAGAAATATGCAAAAGTTGGGCATATGATGGAAAAAATGAGACTTGCCACAGCATATAACAGAACAGTACAACAAATATTCCCCAAAGAAAATGAGATTAATAACCTGTGGCTAATAGTTACAACCCTCATGAAAGGAAGAAATATTCTTTTTTTTAATTACTTTTTTTATTTTTGGTATTGTTAAAGTACAATTACTTGAACAACATTACGTATACTAGACCCCCTATTATCAAGTCCCCCCCACATACCCCATTATAGTCACCATCCATCAGCATACTAAGATGCTGTAGAATCATTACTTGTCTTCTCCGTCTTATACTGCATTTCCTGGGTCCCCCACCCCATTACATTATGTGTGCTAATCGTAATGCCCCTTTTTCCCCCTTATCCCTCACTTCCCACCCATCCTCCCCATTCCCTTTCCCTTTGGTAACTGTTAGTCCATCCTCGGTTTCTGTGAGTCTGCTGCTATTTTTTTCCTTCAGTTTTTTATTTGTTCTTATATTGCACAGATGAGTGAAATTGTTTGATACTTGTCTTTCTCCACCTGGCTTATTTCACTGCGCATAATACCCTCTAGCTCCATCCATGTTGTTGCAAATGGTAGGACTTGTTTTCTTCTTATGGCTGAATTATATTCCATTGTGTATATGTACCACCTCTTCTTTATCCATTCATCTACTTAGGTTGCTTCCATTTCTTGGCTATTGTAAATAGTGCTGCAATAAACATAGGGGTGTATATGTCTTTTTGAAACTGCACTGCTGCATTCTTAGGGTAAATTCCTAGAGGTGGAATTCCTGGGTCAAATGGTATTTCTATTTTGAGATTTTGAGGAACCTCCATACTGCTTTCCACAATGGTTGAACTAGTTTACATTCTCACCAGCAGTGTAGGAGGGTTCCTCTTTCTCCACATCCTTGCCAACATTTGTTATTGTTTGTCGTTAGGATGGTGGCCATCCTAACTGGTGTATGGTGATATCCCATTGTGGTTTTAATTTGCATTTCTCTGATGATTAGCGATGTGGAGCATCTGTTCATGTGCCTGTTGGCCATCTGAATTTCTTCTTTGGAGAAGTGTCTGTTCACATCCTTTACCCATTTTCTAATTGGTTTACTTGCTTTTTGTTTGTTGAGGTGCATGAGCTCTTTATATAATTTGGATGTCAACTCCTTATCAGATATGTCATTTATGAATATATTCTCCCATACTCTAGGATGTCTTTATGTTCTACTGATGGTATCCTTTGCTGTACAGAAGCTTTTTAGTTTGATATAGTCCCACTTGCTCATTTTTGCTTTTGTTTCTCTTGCCCGGGAAGATATGTTCATGAAGAAGTTGCTCATGTTTATGTCCAAGAGATTTTTGCCTATGTTTTTTTCTAAGAGTTTTATGGTTTCATGACTTACATTCAGGTCTTTGATCCATTTTGAGTTTACTTTTGTGTATGGGGTGAGACAGTAATCCAGTTCAATTCTCTTACATGCAGCTGCCCAGTTTTACCAACACCAGCTGTTGAAGAGGCTGTCATTTCCCCATTGTATATCCAAGGCTCCTTTATCATATATTAATTGACTATATTTGCTTGGGTTATATCTGGGCTCTCTATTCTGTTCCACTGGTCTATGGGTCTGTTCTTGTGCCAATACCAAATTGTCTTGATTACTGTGGCTTTGTAGTAGAGCTTGAAGTCAGGGAGTGTAATTCTCCCTGTTTTATTTTTCCTTCTCAGGATTACTTTGGCTATTCGGGGTCTTCTGTGGTTCCATATGAATTTTAGAACTATTTGCTCTGGTTCATTGAAGAATGCTGTAGGTATTTTGATAGGGATTGCATTGAATCTGTAGATTGCTTTAGGCAGGATGGCCATTTTGACAATATTAATTCTTCCTAGCCAAGAGCATGGGATGAATTTCCATTTTTTAGTGTCCTCTTTAATTTCTCTTGAGTGTCTTACAGTTTTTAGGGTATAGGTCTTTCACTTTCTTGGTTAGGTTTATTCCTAGGTATTTTATTCTTTTTGTTGCAGTTGTGAATGGAATTGTTTTCCTGAATTCTCTTTCTGCTAGTTCATCATTAGTGAATAGGAATGCAACAGATTTCTGCATATTAATTTTGTATCCCGCAATTTTGCTGAATTCAGATATTAGATCTAGTAGTTTTGGAGTGGATTCTTTAGTGTTTTTTATGTACAATATCAAGTCATCTGCAAACAGGGACAGTCGTCCTTGCCAATCTGGATGCCTTTTTTTTCTTTGTGTTGTCTGATTGCCGTGGCTAGGACCTCTAGAACTATGTTGAATAAAAGTGGGGAGAGTGGGCATCCTTGTCTTGTACCCTATCTTAAAGGAAAAGCTTTCAGCTTTCGCTGTTAAGTATAATGTTGGCTGTGGGTTTGTCACATATGGACTTTATTATGTTGAGGTACTTGCCCTCTATACCATTTTGTTGAGAGTTTTTATCATGAATGGATGTTGAATTTTGTCGAATGCTTTTTCAGCATCTATGGAGATGATCATGTGGTATTTGTCCTTCTTTTTGTTGATGTAGTGGATGCTGTTGATGGATTTTCCAATGTTGTACCATCCGTGCATCCCTGGGACGAATCCCACTTGATCATGATGGATAATCTTTTTGATGTATTTTTGAATTCAGTTTGCTAATATTTTGTTGAGTATTTTTGCATTTATGTTCATCAGGGATATTGGTCTGTAATTTTTTTTTTTTGTCTTTTCTTTGCCTGGTTTTGTTATTAGAGTGATGTTGGTCTCATAGAATTTGTTTGGGTGTATTCCCTCTACTTTTTGGAAGACTTTAAGGAGGATGGATATTAGGTCTTCACTAAATGTTTGATAAAATTCAGCAGTGAAACCATCTGGTCCAGGACTTTTGTTCTTAAGTAGTTTTTTGATTACCAATTCAATTTCTTTGCTGGTAATTGGTCTATTCAGACTTTCTGTTTCTTCCTGGGTCAGCCTTGGAAGGTTGTATTTTTCTAGAAAGTTTTCCATTTCTTCTAGGCTACCCAGTTTTTTACCATATAATTTTTCATTGTATTCTATCATAATTCTTTGTATTTCTGTGATGTCCATAGTGATTTTTCCTTTCTCATTTCTGATTCTGTTTATGTGTGTAGACTCTCTTTTTTTCTTGATAAGTCTGGCTAGGGGTTTATCTATTTTGTTTATTTTCTCAAAGAACCAGCTCCTGCTTTCATTGATTCTTTCTATTGTTTTATTCTTCTCAATTTTATTTATTTCTGCTTTAATCTTTATTATGTCCCTCCTTCCACTGACTTTGGGCACCATTTTTTCTTTCTTTTCTAGTTTCATTAATTCTGAGTTAAGACAGTTCATTTGGGAATGTTCTTCTTTCCTGAGGTTGGCCTGTATTGCAATATATTTCCCTCTTACCTGGACTTTGCGGCGTCCCACAGATTTTGCAGTGCTGAATTATTGTTGTCATTTGTCTCCATATATTGCTTGATCTCTGTTTTTATTTGGTCATTGATCCATTGATTATTTTGTAGCATGTTATTAAGCCTCCATGTGTTTGTGGGCTTTTTCATTTTCTTTCTGTAATTTATTTCTAGTTTAATACCTTTGTGATCTGAGAAGCTGGTTGGTACAATTTCAATCTTTTTTAATTTACTGAGTTTCTTTTTGTGGCTTAGCATATGATCTATTCTTGAAAATGTTCCATGGGCACTTGAGAAGAATGTGTATCCTGTTGCTTTTGGATGGAGTGTTCTGTAGATGTCCGTTAGGTCCATCTGTTCTAATGTGTTGTTCAGTGCCTCTGTCTCTTTACTTATTTTCTGTCTGGTTGATCTGTCCTTTGGAGTGAGTGCTGTGTTGACATCTCCTCAAATGAATTCATTGCATTCTATTTCCCCCTTTAATTCTGTTAGTATTTTGCTTCACATATGTAGGTGATCCTGGATTGGGTGCGTAGATATTTATAATAGTTATATCCTCTTGTTGGACTGACCCTTTTATCATTACATAATGTCCTTCTTTGTCTCTTGTGACTTTCTTTGTTTTGAGGTCTATTTTGTCTGACACAAGTACTGCAACTCCTGCTTTTTTCTCACTATTATTTGCAGGAAACATCTTTTTCCATCCCTTTACTTTCAGTCTGTGTATGTCTTTGGGTTTGAAGTGAATCTCTTGTAGACGGCATATAGATGGGTCTTGTTTTTTTATCCATTCAGTAACTCCATGCGTTTTGATTGGTTCATTTAGACCATTTACATTTAGGGTGATTATCGATAAGTATGTACTTCTTGCCATTGCAGGCTTTAGATTCGTGGTTACCAAAGGTTCAAGGGTAATTCCCTTAATATCTAACAGTCTAATTTAACTCACTTCATATGTTATTACAAACACAACCTAAATGTTCTTTTTTTTTAATCTTTTTTTTCCTCCTTTTTCTTCCTCCTCCATTCTTTGTATGTTATTAATCATATTCTGTACTCTTTGTCTATCCCTCAGGTGACATCTATTTAGCTTTAGGAATACTTTCATCTATAGGAGTGCCTCAAAATGTACTGCAGAGGTGCTTTATGGGACATAAATTCTCTCAGCTTTGCTTATCTGAAGATTGTTTAATCCCTCCTTCAAATTTAAATGATAAGCTTGCCAGGTAGAGTATTCTTGGTTTAAGGCCCTTCTGCTTCATTGCATTAAATATATCATGCCACTCCCTTCTAGCCTGTAAGGTTTCTGTTGAGAAGTCTGATGACAACATGATGGGTTTTCCTTTGTATGTGATCTTTTTTCTCTCTCTAGCTGCTTTTAAAAGTCTTTCTTTATCCTTGATCTTTGCCATTTTAATTATTATATGTCTTCATGTTGTCTTCCTTGGGTCCCTGGTGTTGGGAGATCTGTGCACCTCCATGGCTTGAGAGACTATCTCCTTCCCCAGGTTGTGGAAGTTTTCAGAAGTTACCTCCTCAGTGACACTTTCTATCCCTTTTTCTCTCTTCTTCTTCTTCTGGTACCCCTATAATGCGAATATTATTCCATTTGGATTGGTCACACAGTTCTCTCAATATTCTTTTATTCTTAGAGATTCTTTTTTCTCTCTGTGCCTCAGCTTCTTTGTATTCCTCTTCTCTAATTTCTATTCCATATACCATCTCTTCTACTATATCTAATCTGCTTTTAAATACCTCCATTGTATGTTTCATTTCAGATATGGAATTTCTTAATGATTGAATCTGACTTAAATTCGTTCCTGAGTTCTTAAATATTTTTATGTACCTTCATAAGCATGTTTATAATTTTTATTTTGAACTCTCTTTCAGGAAGATTGGTGATTTCAGTTTCATTTGGCCCTTTTTCTGGGGTTTTTGAGATTTTGGTTTGAACCATGTTCTTTTGACGTTTTATATTTCTGTGTGTTGCCCACTAGTGTGCAGAAGCTCCTGTCTCTGGAGCTGCTCTGCCCCTAGAGTGAGGTTCCAGGTGGTAGGGGAGCGGAGCTGGTGCCTGGGGGGAGGAAAGATCTGTTTCCTGATTCTCGTCTGCAGTGTCTGTCTCTAGTGTCAGAGCCAGTGGGCCAAGCACACAGGTGTAAGCCTCTGTGCTTTGTGTCTCTAACTGTTGTAGGTGGGGCCTCCCTCTTCTGGCCTGACGCCAGCACAGTGACTGCCTGTTTGCCAACTGGTGCCGGCAGGCTAGGAGGAAGGTGCAGCAGTCTGCATGTCATAGTGCGGGGCCTTTGAGCTGAGTAGGCAGCCAGGGGGATGGAGCACCTGAAGCTCCTCAAAGTTCCCAACCAGCTGGGCAGAGCGTGCCTGGACAACTTTGCCCAGCTCTCCCCTCTCCCATTCTGCAAGCTCTGTGCAAACCCTGCCTCTTTAGCAGCCCTCTAGCTGCTAGCAAGCCTCTTATACTGCCTGCCTTTCCTCTGACACAGAGTGGCCGGATGTGGATCCCCTCCTCCACAAATGGCCAAAATGTCAGTCTCTCAAGCACTCCGCCTGTCCAAGGTCCCCAACGTCCAGAGTACCACACAATATAGGTTTCTGCTCACAAAGCAGATCTCCAGTCCCAAGTTTCCACCCCCTCCCCGCTCCATTTCTCTTCCTTCTGCTGGTGAGCTGGGGTTGGGGAAGGGCTTGGGTCCTGCCGGATTAAGGCTTTTGTACATTACCCTGTTTCATGAGGTCTGCTCTGTTCGTGAGGTCTGTATGCACTCTGGTTCAGCCTTCTTTCTTGTTGCTGTTTTAGGGTTAGTTATATTAACTACCTATATTTTTGTACTATTTGTGATTTTTGGAGGAGTTCTCCATCTCACCTCTCATGCCTTCATCTTTAGAACTAATTGGGAAAAATATTCTTAATGAATAAATTGTTTGTCTATTTTACAGAATTAGATCCTAAGATAAAAACTTGTGTAAATGTGATGTATTAGGAAGTGTTCCCTGGAGAAAAAAATGACAGAGGACTAAAGCCAGAAGATAGAAGCCAGGCAAAGTTAAAATATCTGAAGAGGGTAGCCTTGAATCATTCATGCAGGGAACTCTGGCCACCGAGCAGGTCACACTTCAAGGTTGTGCCCTTCAGGAATCAAGGAAGCTGAAGTATTTATATCCTAGCATTTGTCAGCCAGCCATTGGTTAAAGACACCACTTCTGCCCCACTTAACACACATTCAGCCCTCCTTGCATACAAGCAAAGTTACTACTGGAAGCCTGGATGCAGTCTGTCTACCAAGACTTACATCCTCCAGTTGTTGGGAATAAAAACACACTCAAAACCAGTGCTCACAAAAATGGGAAAGAAATCTAAGGGTGTACTGGTGGGGCACCAGTGTTTTTTGTTACAGTGTTCTTTAAGCTATATGAAAACAACAGGTTTCTTTTAGAAAAACAAGCAATTCACAAGAACAAATAGAAAATAATCAAGAGCCTAACAAAATATGCTGATCCTCACAAGTAATCAAGTAAATACAATTAAAAGAATAGGATAGCATGTTATACTGATACAAGTCCAGAATTTTAAAAAATCGATGATACTCTGGGGGAAGAAATATTCTTAGTAAGTGCCTGTAGGAATATAAATTGGTATAAACTTAGAGCAAGTAATCTGAAAACACTTTAAATGATATATTCCATTAAGCCATTTCTGAGATCCTATCTGAGGAAATAATTGCACATGTAAATAAGAAATGTGTGCAAAAGCATAACGAGAAAAATATTACTTAAACAATAGGAAAAAGTTGAGAGGAACCTGAAATTCTCATTTTAGAGATTTGCTTTTAAAAATGAAAATGCATCTATATACAAGAGAAAATTAATGCAGCCATTAAAATGATGGTATCAATTTGTATTTGTTTAAAAAATGGCATTAACCAATCTTATCTTGTACAAACATCCAAACACATGCATACACACATTCACCCTGAATTTCTTCTAGAGTTGCTTCTGGCTCAATTGTATTGTGTCCAGTCTAGAAGTAGGACATTCTCAGCAGTTCCCGAAGTGACTCTCTATGTTTGAAGAAACTGAGTCACTTTATTTAATTATAAGACAATTTGAAAATAATCCATAATGATGTGGTATAAAAATTTACTTATAATTTAATTAATTAAAATTATTATGGTGTTACGAAGTTAAGAACATCCTTGAGTAAATAGTGACTCAGCTAAAATATTTCTTGGTAATCCCAAGATTTCTTCAGCTCCATTCTCTGGCAATTATTTCATATCCTCCTGATTTTGATTGATTTCTTGGGCCAACAGTCACTAAATAGACAGCATGTAACAGCAGAAAGCAAACTGCCTCTGCTAGGCGACAAGTTCATTGCTTGCAGATTCAGTGTGGGACCTCCTTCCAATCCTGTGTGCTGGAGCATTGTGGAAATACACCAACAGAAGCACACATTACACTTGCTCTTCCCTAAAATAATCATCCTTCAGCTTCTTCAATCATTACTCTTCTGACCTCCTAGCTATGAGTGCCTGAAATCCCCAGCTTCTCAAAGGCCCTTCTAAAGTGAAACACAGCATGCACTGAGCATGGCTGCATACAGTCAGTGCCTGACTTTTCTTAACCTACAATATAGTCAAAAGTGTATGAAATCTTAGAGCAAGAGTGTCCTGGATGATTTGTTTTGAATCTGTGATTACCAAAAATCATGAGGCATTTTTTATGATGGAACTACCATCAAGTCAGACCTAGCCACAAACTTTGTGATATGTACCTTAGGTATCTCCTATTACATTTTTTTTTCCTTAGTCTGTCAATATCATTTTAAATCTTATTTTTAATTATTTTTTAATTCAACAAATTCACTATTTGGCTATTTGTAATCATAAATTTCATAAACAAGCCCCCTTTGTTCTCCCCTTAATACGGATAGTATAGTCTAGCAAATACTGAGACAGGAAAAAAGCCAGGACAGGGCCCTGTGCAAAAAGATAATGATAAAAGTGAGAGACCAAGCAGCAAAGGGAAGGAAAACAGAAGCACTGGATTTCCAGAGAGCAGGGATTGCAAGTTACACATTTGGTCTTTGGAGCCCTTGTCATGGGCTCTTAAATCCATATACATTGTTTAATGGATCTCGTAAAAGCAATAACTCCCTCTCTTCCAGGAAAAAAACAAAAACAGAACAGGTTACCTGAAATTATTTGGCCCTTACAACTAAAGCAAACTCTGCCCAAAGCTAAATCCTAACCAGAATTTTTTTTTGCAATTTTGACTATATTTAGAAAATAAAAATGGGTGTCACTACCTACTCATTTAAAGAATTAATATATTTCCATAAAATATGTTGTCCAGCATCTCTTGTGACAAGGAATAGTATGGTTCCTCTTATGAATACCAGGGGAAAGACGTCTGCTGTGGTATTAATTTTGTAGGATCGATATTCTAGCTCTGATATTTACTGTGCAACCTCAGGTTAGTTACTTACCCACCCTATGGATCAGCACCTCAGTTCATGCTTCCATAAGAATGCTGACCTATCTGTATGAGGGGTCATCGGAACTGACATATATCAAGTATTTATTATATGCCAGTAACTGCTGTCAGAGCTTTCGATATTTTGATTCATTAGTCATTATAAAAGGTAGATACCATTTCATAGATAAGAATATGAGACCCAGTGAAGTTAAATATCTTGCCCAAGTTCCCACAGTTAGTCAGTAGTATCCCTCATTTAAACCCAGTCTGGATCTAAGACACATGTGTTTATTCACTACACTCTCCCACTTCTCTACAGGGTAAAAATAGTGCATATCTCAAAGGGTTGTGAGAATTATAACAGATGATAAAAATAAAATAGTTGGAATAGTAAGAGTTCAAATATGTTCCTATTGCTATTGTTTTAAAACCAGACATTTCTGCCTCTAATAGTATACTCCCCACATACCTTTCAAGGGATTTCCAGTACAGCTCAGGACAGCTTATTATTTTAAAATATGACATCAACTTGAACAGTTTCAAAATGATCATTCATTTCAAAAATGTTTTAAGTCTAACTGTTCCTTGTAACTTGCAATAAGTGTGTGTATTAGTGCACACAACACACATCAATTGAGTATCTAAATAGAATTTTCAGAAAAAGAATTAATTTGAAATGCATTTAGAGTTTAATATTTAAAGAAATCCCAAGATAAATGCTTTTTCAAAAAAAATAGTTCTTTTGAAACAAGAATAATTCACCTCACTTGCCCATGTAAATATATGCTTCCATGTAAATAGAAGTCTTAGGGCAGAGCAAAACTAGGATGATGTCAAAAGACAAAGGCAGACATATCCTGAGCTATTGGCTACCCACGGCCACAGAGCCACACCGGAGGAGTGACTGTTTCACACCATCATGATCATTAAGCAAGCGGCCAGCCACCTAGTCTGAGGAAAAGCCTAAGAGAAAATAAAAGATTGCCATCCAGCTAGCAAACCAAAGCAATGTGCTTCTGCAAAGTGGAAAAATGGAAAAAGAAAGAAGGTAAGGAGAGAAAATACAATCCCCTGCTTTTGTCATTGTGTCGTCTGCTGGCAAGTGTGAGGATTTCTTTGCTAAGGGGCTGTCTGAGCGTGTGAGATAGTCACAGGCACAAAGGAGAGAATTGAAACACTGGCCGGCATAACCAATAGGCTTAGTGAGTGAACGTCAAGCATGGACAAGAAGCCAGAGAAAAGAAGCCAAGAAGGAGCTTTATGAGTCCCTGAACAAGACCAATAAATCCTTCAGCACGTGGGTGTCAAGGCCGCACTCTGCGCACCAGGCGCAGCCTGATGGATGGGTTCATCTGTCCCAGAAGGCAAACAGAGATCGTTCTGCCTTTGGCCCCACATGTAGGTGAGACAGAGCTCTTATGCTTTCCCCCCCAGCCTTCTCAAATGTATTACATGTGTCCCACTCAGTACTTGCATTTCCTTGCTCTCTAGTTTTAGCACTGAAAGAGCAACGTTAGAGCCTCTGTATACAAGGAATGGGTTTACTGTCCTTACGCTGCCAGGACATCTCATTCTTGAACTAAATTTAAAAAATATGTAAATTTTAATTAAGTTCAACTCATTTGAGAGTGATATCTTCTCCTCTTGCTTCTCACAATATTTAGGATCAACTTCACTCACTTTGGATCTTCCAGTAGTCTTCATAACCTTAAAAAAGGTAGTATTCACCAATACAGACCTATGCGATACTAAAGTGTGGCTCAGGCATACTTCCTATTTGCTTGTCACTGGATATAAACCAGGGTTGAAAGCTGGCCAAGAGGTCCCAGAAGCAAATTATTCCTCCTTGCCATAGGAGAAAGTCAGCCCACAGAGATGTAGCTTTAGGAAGATATCCCCCTAGAGAGGGGACTGGGTGTAGTTCTGCCTCCAAAGAACTGGGAGAGGGTCACATATGTGGTCTGAATGGATAGAATTAGGGTGAAAGACAAAGGGAGATGTGCAAAGAATACACTGCCTTGAGATATGCTGATCTCCTAGCCTGGTATAGTGTAGGTGCCTGACATGAAGCTTTTGATTGCCATGGCATGCATTGCAAAACATCCCTCTTTAATAAACAAACTGCCAGCTCAGCCTATGGCACAACTACAAGCAAACCAACTATCTAAGGAATCAGGCCTCCCCCACCCATGAAGTTCCCCCTTCAGAAAGCCCTGGATCACCTAGATAACTATCCACTTGAATGCCCTGATGTTCCCTTCCTGCTCCCTAATTCCTGCCCTCAAGTTCTAAATTTACCAATAGAGAATGAATCCACTAAATGCTAGACACCCCATCTTGGACACTATGAAGGCAGGGCACCGGGTCCTGCTCCTTCCTTCTCACTGTATCTTGGACCTTGCTTCGTAATGTGAGTGTGCAATGTACCCCCCAGGGCTTCTGAGTAGAAAATCTTGTTCTTCAAAGCTCCCTGATAGTTGTTGCTGAGGTGCATCCAGCAATTAATAAGAATCACAAGGCCCAGATCAGCCACAACTTGATTCCAGTGGAGAAATGTCTGTAGAGCATGCCGTAAGTAATACAAGCCCAGGCAAGTGCTCAGGCATTCTTAAATTATAGCATACTATCAATAAGCTGAGAACCAATACAACACCAGGATAGCTTGTTGCCAGAGAGGTCCAAGATGGAGTAGTGTCCTCATCAGACCATGCCACTACTTCATGCAAATAGACCAAAAACCCCTCTTACCTTTGCACTTGCTGGCCCCTGTTCCTGGAATGCTCTTTTGTGAGACATTTACATGATTTTCTCCCTCTCTTCATCCATAACCATGTTATATTTATCCCAAAAATGCAAAGACAGTTCATATAAAAAATAATCTATTAGTAAAATATTCTATGTTAATGAATTAAAATAGAATAAACTAAATGATTGGCTCAGAAGCAGTCATTTTATTTTTTAAAAATTTAAAACATGATTTAAAACAAAAATATTTAGAAATATAGCTGTAGAAAGAGGGAAAAAGATGGAAGCATGAGAAGTGAGAGGCAGAAACCTCCTCCCAAAACCACATATAACACAAAAATACAGCAAATACAACTAATCCCGAATAAACAATCCAAAGACTACAGAAGAGACTGGAAACATCTGGGGAAAAGAGAAGACCTCGCAGAAAAGGATAAAGTAGCAAGGCCACAATCTGGCAGGACCCAAGCCCTCCCTCAATCCCAGCTCACAGGCAAGAGAAGAGAAATGGAGCAGGGAGGGAATAGAAGCCCAGGACTGCTAAACACCCATACCTGGAGATCTGCTCCAGAAGCATGAGCCCACATTACATGGTGCTCTGGAGATTAGTGGGGTTGGAAAGCAAAGACAGAATACTCAGAGAGACTGAGATTCTAGCCACTTGTGGAGAACAGGTATGCACAACTAGCCTCCTAAAGACAAAAGAAAGGTGGACAATTTGAAAGACTTCCCAAAAGACAGAGGGGTGCTAAAGGGGCAAAGATTACACAGAGCCTGTAGCTCAGAAGAAAGGATAGGGGGACAAAATTGTCCCAGCACCCTCAGCCCAGCATGTTGTAAACTTTCAGGAGCTTCAGATGCCCCCATCCCCCTGGCTGGCAATTCAGCCCTGAGGCACCCCACTGTGATACACAGTCTTCTGTGCCTTCCTCCCGGCAGGCAATGCTCCACACAACTGCTGCCCCTGACTTTGCACTAGGCCAGCCAGAGGGTAGCTGCACCTACAGCAGCTACAGAGGCATAGCATAGAAGCTCCTCCCTGTGTTTCTGGCCCACTGGACCTGGCAGTAGAGGCAGGCACTGCAGCCAGGAAAAAGGAAAGAGCTGTTTCCTCTCAGCCGTCACCAATGCTGCTCACCTGTGACCCCTGCCATTGCTCCAGGTGCACCACAGCCCCAGAGTATAGCTTCTGGGCTCTAGAGGGTGCTGCGTACGCAAATTTATTATTCCATAGTAATTATTAGAAATATGAAATGGCAAAAAAAAAATCTGTACAAACAAGAATCCACCAAGCACCAGAAAAAGGGCTAAGTGAAGTGAAAATCACCAATCTTGAAAAAGATTTCAAAATAAAATCATAAACATGCTCACAGAGCTAAAGAAAAATATTCAAGATATCAGGGAGGACTTTAAGAAAGAGATAGAAACTTTGAAAAATACAGTATCTGAAACAAAACATAAAATGGCAGGATTAAAATGTAGATTGGTTGAGGCAGAGAAGAGAGTAAATGAAATAGAAATTAGACAACAGGAAAAAAAACAGCTGAGGCACAGAAAGAAAAAAGGATCTCTAGGAATTGAAAGAATAATAAGAGAAGTGTATGACCACTCCAAATGGAACAATATTCTCATTATAGGGGTACCAGAAAAAAAGAGAGAGAAAAAGGGATAGAAAGTCTTTTTGAAGAAATGATTGCTGGAAACTTCCCGAATCTTGGGAAGGAATAGTCTCTCAAGTCATAGAAATGCACAGACCTCACAACACAAGGGACCCTAGGAAGACAACACCAAGAAATAAAATAATTAAAATGGCAAAGATCCAGGACAAGGAAAGAGTATTAAAAGCAGCTGGAGAGAGAAAAAAAAACACATATAAAGGAAATCCTATCAGGCTATCATCAGACTTTTCAGCAGAAATCTTACAGGCCAGAAGGGAGTGGCATGATATATTTAAAGCAATGAAACAGAAGAGTTTCCAACCAAAAATACTCTACCTGGTAAGATTATCATTTAAATTTGAAGCAGGGATTAAACAATTTCCAGATAAGCAAGAGTGGGGGAAATTTACTTCCCACAAACCATCTCTACAGTGCATTTTAAAGGGAATTCTATAGATGGAAGTGCTCCTAAGGCTAAATAGCTGTCACCAGAGAAAATGAAATCACAGTAAAGGAAGTATACCAATTAATTACTAAGCAATGCAAAAGTAAATCAACTACCCACAAATAAGTCAAGGAATATACAAAGAGTACAGAATAGGACACCTAATATATAAAGAGTGGAGGAAGAAGAAAAAAGGGAGAAAAAAAGAACCTTTACACTGTGCTTGAAATAGTGTAATAAGGGAGTTAAGTTAGACTGCTAGATAGTAAGGAAGCTGCCTTGAACCTTTGGTAATCACAAAACTAAAGCCTGCAATGGCAATAAGTACAATAAATAATCGCCCTAAATATAAATGGAGCGAATGCACCAAAGACACTGAATTACAGAATGGATGAAAAAACAAGACCCATCTATATGCTGCCTTCAAGAGACACACTTCAAACCCAAAGACATACATAGACTAAAAGTGAAGGGATGGAAAAAAAGATATTTCATGCAAATAATAGGGAGAAAAAAGCAGGAGTTGCGGTACTTGTATCAGACAAAATAGAGTTCAAAACAAAGAGAGTCACAAGAGACAAATAAGGACATCACATAATGATAAAGGGGTCAGTCCAACAAGAGGATATAACCATCATAAATATCTATGCAACCAATATACAAGCACTTAAATATGTGAAAGAAATACTAACAGAATTGAAGGGGAAAACAGAATGCAATGCATTCATTTTAGAAGGCTTCAACACACCACTCACTCCAAAAGAGAGATCAACCAGACAGAAAATAAGTAAGAAGACAGAGGCACTGAACAACACATTAGAACAGATGGACCTAACAGACATCTACAGAACACTCCACCAAAAGCAGCAGGATACACATTCTTCTCAGGTATACATGGAATACATTCCAAAGTAGATCACATACTAGGCCACAAAAAAGAGACTTAGTAAATTCAAAAACACTGAAATTGTGCCAGCCATCTTCTCAGAAAGCAAAGGTATAAAGCTAGAAATAAATTATGCAAAGAAAACAAAAAAGCCCACAAATACATGGAAGCTTAACAAGATGCTTCTAAATAATCAATGGAACAATGAACACATAAAAACAGAGATCAAGCAATATATGGAGACAAATGAAAACAATAAAAACACAGCAAAATCTGTGGGACACAGCAAAGGCAGTTCTAAGAGGAAAGTATGCTGGAATACAGACTTACCTCAAGAAAGAACAATCCTATATGAACAGTCTAAACTTACAATTAATGAAACTAGAAAAAGAAGAACAAATAAGGCCCAAAGTCAGTAGAAAGAGGGACATAATAAAGATCAGAGCAGAAATAAAAAAAAATTCAGAAGAATAAAACAATAGTAAAAATCAATGAAAGCAGGAGCTGGTTCTTTGAGAAAATAAACAAAATAGATAAACCCCCCTAGCCAGATTTATCAAAAAAAAAAAAGAGTCTACACACATAAACAGAATCAGAAATGAGAAAGTAAAAAATCACTATGGACACCACAGAAATACAAAGAATTATTAAAGAATACTATGAAAATTTATATGCTAACAAACTGAACAACCTAAAAGAAATGGAAAACTTTCTAGAAAAATACAACTTTTCAAGGCTGACCCAGGAAGAAACAGAAAATCTGAATAGACCAATTACCAGCAATGAAATTGAACTGGTAATCAAAAACCTACCTAAGAACAAAACGCCTGTACCAGATGGCTTCACTGCTGAATTTTATCAAACATTTAGTGAAGACCTAATACCCATCCTCATTAAAGTTTTCCAAAAAGTAGAAGAGGAGGGAATACTTCCAAACACATTCTATGAGGCCAGCATCACTCTAATAACAAAACCAGAAAAAGACATCACACACACAAAAAAGTTACAGACCGATATCCTGATGAACACAGATGCAAAAATACTCAACAAAATATTAGCAAACCAAGTTCAAAAATACATCAAAAAGATCATCCATCATGATCAAGTGCGATTTATTCCAGGGGGGCAAAGAGGGTACAATATTCAAAAATCCATCAACATCATGCACCACATCAACAAAAAGAAGGACAAAACCCACATGATCATCTAAATAGATGCTGAAAAAGCATTTGACAAAATTCAATATCCATTCATGACAAAAAACTCTCAACAAAATTGGTATAGAAGGCAAGTACCTCAACATAATAAAGGCCACATGTGACAAAACCACAGCCAACATCATACTTAACAGTAAAAAGCTGAAAGCTTTTCCTATAAGATTGGGAACAAGACAAGGATGCCCACTCTCTTCATTTCTATTCAACACAGTTCTGGAGGTCCCAGCCATGGCAATCAGACAACACAAAGAAATTAAAGGGATCCAGATTGTTAAGGAAGAAGTTAAATTATCACTGTTTGAAGATAGTATGATATTGTACGTAAAAATCCCTAAAGAATCCACCCCAAAACTACTGGAACTAATTGCTGAATTCAGGAAAGTTGCAGTATACAATATTAATAAACAGAAATCTATCACATTCCTATATACTAATGATGAACTAGCAGAAAGAGAAATCAGGAAAGCAATTCCATTCACAATTGCATCAGAAAGAATAAAATACCTAGGAATAAACCTAACCAAGGAAGTGAAAGACCTATATCCTGTAAACTACAAGACACTCATGAGAGAAATTAAAGAAGTCACTGATAAATGGAAATACATCCCATGCTCATGGATAGGAAGAATGTATATTGTCAAAATGGCCATCCTGCCTAAAACAATCTACAGATTCGATGCAATCCCTATCAAAATACCAACAGCATTCTTCAATGAACTAGAACAAATAGTTCTAAAATTCATATGGAACCAGAAGAGACCCCAAATAGCCAAAACAATCCTGACAAGGAAGAATAAAGATGGGGGCATTATGTGCCCTAACTTCAAACTCTACTCCAAAGCCACAGTAATCAAAACTATTTGGTACTGGCACAAGAACAGACCCATAGATTAGTGGATCAGAATAGACAGCCCAGATATAAACCCACACATATATGACCACTTAATATACAATAAAGGAGCCATGAATACACAATGGAGAAAAGACAGCCTCTTCAACAAATGGTGTTGGCAAAACTGGACAGCCACATGTAAGAGAATAAAACTGGGTTATTGTCTAACTCCATACACAAAAGTAAACTTGAAATGGATCAAAGACCTGAATATTACTCATGAAACCATAAAACTCATACAAGAAAACACAAGCAAAAATCTCTCAAATATAAACATGAGCAACTTTTTCCTGATCACATCTCCTTGGGCAAGGGAAACAGAAGCAAAAATGAACAAATGGGACTACATCAAGCTAAAAACCTTATGTACAGCAAAAGACACCATCAGCAGAACAAAATGGCATCCTAGAGTATGGGAGAATATATTCATATACAATATATCCAATAAGGGGTTAACTTCGAGAATTAATATGAAGATCTCACATGGCTCAACATCCCAAAAGCAAATAACCCAATTAAAAAATGGGTAGAGGATCTCACCTGATACTTCTCCAAAGAAGAAATTCAGATGGCTAACAGCCACATGAAAAGATGCTCCACATCGCTAACTATCAGGGAAATACAAATTAAAACCGTCATGAGATATCACCAAACACTAGTTAGGATGGCCAACATCCAAAAGACAAGGAACAACAAATGCTAGTGAGGATGCAGAGAAAGGGGTACCCTCCTACACTGTTGGTGGAAATATAAATTAGTTGAACCATTGTGGAAAGCACCATGGAGGTTCCTCAAAAAACCAAAATAGAAATACTATTGGACCCAGTAATTCTACTCCTATAAATTTACCTGAAGAAAACAATATCCCTAATTCAAAAAGGCATATGCGCCCCTATGTTTATCACTGCACTATTTATAATAGATAGCCAAGACATGGAAGCAACCTAAGTGTCCATCAATAGATGAATGGATAAAGATGTGGAACATATATACAATGGAATATTATTCAGCTGTAAAAAGAAAACAAATCCTACCATGTGCAACAACATGGATGAAGGTAGAGGGTATTATGCTCAGGGAAATAAGCCAGGTGGAGAAAGACAAGTACCAAATGATTTCACTCATTTGTGGAGTATAACAACACAGCAAAACTTAAGGAACAAAACAGTAGCAGACTCACAGACTCCAAGAAAGGACCAGTGGTTACCAAAGAGAAGGGGTTGGGAAGGGTGGGAAGGGAGGGAGGGAGAAAGGGATTACAGGGCACTATAATTAGCCCACACAATGTCGGTAGGTCGTGGGGAAGGCAGTACAGCACGGAAAATACCAGTAATGACTCTATAGCATCTTACTGTGCTGAAGGACAGTGACTGCAATGGGATCTGTAGCGGGGGAACTTGATAATATGGGTGAATGTTGAAACCACAGTTACTCATGTGAAACCTTCATAAGATTGTAAATCAATGATACCTTAATTTAAAAAAAACGTGAAATATATAGTTGTATTCTAGAGGAAGGAAATTTCCTTAACCTGATCAAAGTCATCAGTCAAAAATCTATAGCAATCAGTAATCTGTCACCAAACTAATACTGAGGTCAGACAAAAGACGAGAAAGCTTTCTATCCAGTTTCTATTCAACATTGTACTATATATTCTCGATGATGCAATTAAGACAAGGAAAAAATAAATAAAAAGTATAAAGTTTGGAAAGAAAGGCAAACATAGTTGCCTACATAGAAAATTCAGGAGATCCTATTAGTGTTTTTGAAGAATAGAGCATTCTTATACACCAGGAAAAACAAATTAAAATTTTTCACAGGAAAGAAAAAGCACTTCCATTTATGTAGCAATCAAAAGCTAAGAAATGAGATTCAAGACCTTTATGGAAAAAAGTTATAAAATGTGAGGAAAGCACATGTGAAGTACACAAAATATGACCTGAGTAAATATGGCACTACTATATCATAATGGATTAGAAGGCAATGTTATAAAGACAGCAGTTCTCCCCAAATCAATCTACTTAGTCAATGCACTCATTTTAACATGCCTACCGCATTTTTCATGGAACTTGACAGGAAGAAGTGCAAAATGTCAAGAATAGCTGAGATCATTTTTTAAACAAAGTGGGAAAACAATTTCTAACAGATATTAAGATATATTTTGAAGCTATTCTGCAATATGGTATTGAAGCAAAGATATACACATTGATGAAGAAAAAAGAAACACTTTCATATATGGTTATTTTTTTATGACAGAACTGGCATTACATGTCTATGAAAAAAAAAACACTGCTCAAAAAATTTTGCTGAGATAATTGGTTATCTATATAGAAAAAAATAGCAACACACTTTACACCATAAACAATAGTAAATCCCAGCTGAAATAAAGATCTATACATAAAAATCAACACTTTGATCATTTTTCAAAGAAAATGTAGGCATATGCTTTTACCAACTTGGGTTAGAGCAGAATTTCCTAGACAAGATGCCAAAAGCCTAACCCATAATGGAAACAGAAGATCCACTGAACTAATTATAACATTGAAAACATTTTCAAAAATGATAAGTTATGTACTTGGAACAGATATTTTCAACCCATGTAACCAGTAGATAATTATTATCCAAACATATTTAAAGAACTCCTTCAAATCCTTAATGATACCAGAACGCAGCAGAAGAATAGGCAAAGAATATTAACAGAAGAGCAATCACAAATGGCCAATAAACACATGAAAAAGGCTCTCGGCCCAATGGGTAATAAAATGTAAACAATGATATGCCATTCGCTCCCCTTTCACACCCTCCAGATTGGTAAAAATGTTAAAGTTGGCGAGAATGTAGAGCAATGGAAATTCTCATGCATAAATTGGCCCAACTATTTGGAGAGCAATTTGGCAATATCAAGTAATCTGTTGGTGTTCATACCCTATAAGCCAGGAAGTCTTCTGAGTGTTCATTTGATGTATTTTTGAATATTGTATTCAAGGCAATGAGTGTGAAAGCATTCATTTTCTTATTGTTTGTACTTCTCATTGGAAAAAGTAATTATCCATCAACAGGGGACTAGATACTTACATATGGCATAGGTAGGCAATGGTATATGATAAAGTATTTAAAAGGAGCAGTAATAGAGCATTTAAAATAACCTATCAAAATATATAAACTTCCAAAACATGTTAACAATAGCAAGAGCAAATACATAGTATTTACAATGTGACTTGTGTTGTTATAAGTGCCTTATGTACATATTTGACTTATATATTTTTCTTCACATTAATATTTAATATTCACCACAAACTGAAGAGATTGGTACTACCATAATCCCATTTAATAGATGAGGGAGGAGAGGCATAGAAAGGTGAAGTGACTTACCTGAGGCCTTACAGCTCATTAGTGGCAAAGGAATATTCCAATCCAGTCCAGTTCTTAACTTCATTACTATACTGCTTCTAATTTTTTTAATTGTATAGTATGATACCGTTTATATTTATTTTAAAAGCTGCAAAATAATGTCATGTAACATTCAGAGGTGTACAGCTATGTTACAGAACTATAAAAACATGTATCACATTTATAATATAACTTACAATATTTTATAATAATTTATCACATAAATACCACATCCTAAATGTTTTCTTCTCTCCATTACCCCTGATTCAAGTCTGTCCCATGCAAAGAAACATGAGGCCATTGGCAGCAACTGGGGACCTCATGAGGCACTTCCCCCTCAGTTCACTCCCCTCAGGCAGTGCACAGCTGCGGTCAGGAAGCAGTCACTTCCAGCCTCAGTGTCGCTGCAGCCATAGTAGAGAGGTCTTTGATATGTCTGCTACTCTAGCAGGAGTGTTTGAAGAGACTCGGAGTGGAGAGAGGTGGGGGTCAAGAAAGGGAAGTGAACGCCACCCCTTCTCAAATCCCGCTTCAATTCCACCTGTCCCAGCTTTAAATGGGTTTGTGCAGTCGGAACCACCAGTCTGGGCTTCACCACAGGTTCAGCCTACAGTGTGGACACTTCAAAGACTTCAAAGGTAGGGGACACAGTACCGTATCTGGAGTGAACCCAAAAATGTGGGATTTAGCAAAGCTTTCGGAGGGCGGTTCAAGGACTTGAAGTGATTTCCACTTAAATACACTGTGAGTGAACAAAAAAAGAATCAAAAAATAATGGGCCCGAGGAAGGGAAAAAAAAATCTCCTTTTTCTCTCGTGTTAATGCTGTAGAGAGATACCAATCCTGAGGGCCTGGTGAGATTTTATAAAGCCTGATTCATGAATCTGAGCCAGACTTTCGGCAGCAAAATTCAGGAGGCTCTCCTCTTACGCTCTACTACCTGGTTCCCTTTTTAAATAATTGATAGGTAAAAAGAAAATAAAGGAAAATTTAATAGGAGACTACCCTCTGCCAAGTTATATGCTAGGGGCTTTTGTCTATATTCAGACTCATAACAACCCTATGAAGTAGTAGTTTGTTTCCCATTTATAAATGAATAAACTGAGGCTTGGAGTGGCTAAACTAGTTTGCTCCTCTAAGGCACAGAAGTGAACTCAGTCCAGCTTTTTTGAAACTGCAAAGCTCCTGTCTTTCCACCACGCCATGCAGCTTCATGATAATTGAATATGAAAATGGCCTAAGCTAAATAAGCCAAAATAACACAATTACTCCTAGTTAAAAAACCCTCCTTTTAAAATTTATATATATGCTAAAAGTGCTTTTTAGATCCCCTGAAAAACTCACTGGGGGTGGATATTGTTTGATTTTGGTTTCCCGTGATATGCTTAGTGATTTCATAAGGTTTTAACTAATGCCCATCAGTAGTAATGGTGTGTATTACAATGGGGGCTTGGGGGTTTCTGAGTCCCTTCTCTGAAGGTTTTCTGGCTTCTAGTATTTGGGTTCTAAACAATTAGGAAAACTAGACATGGTTACAGTAAGAGCCTTTCTAATTGAAAAATATACGGTTTTTAAAACCAATTTCTCTATGAACTGCCCTGGCAAAATGAATATTGTTTAATTTTCATTTTGAATTAAAGACTTGGAAACCTGAGTAATATAGAAGCTAATGATAAACTGAGCTGAGCAGAGGTTCCTCTGAGAGCCATAGCAATGTATTAAAACAAGAATTATTTTGTACACTGTGCTGTACTTCAACACTGGATCCTCAGCAGACTGCAAAATCGCTTCCTAGATAATGAAATTATAAAAGAATTTTAATTTCATGTTAGAACTTGTATTACAAATTATTAGGAAAAGTAACAGGGGAGAACATAATTTTCAAGCAAATTCCTCCTGTGGATCGCCAAACTGGATGGACTTTCTGCTGAGAAAACTTGTGAAAAGTGTTATCAGAGGCAGGAGAAATGGTTTAAAATTTTCAAAACGTAAGTTCTGTTTAAGAGCAATGTGAATGTATTTAAATGTCAAGGACATTTAAGGGCTATGACTCAATAGCACTGAAAAGGATCATTTTCAAAATTATGTCAGATGAACATCACACCATTGTTGTTGCCACAGACACCTTACGTAAAGGGGCGCCTGAACCAAGGGCAAGGCAATCTTCCCTCAGAATGCGAAGGCCTGCGAATGCCAAGATCACACCTATGGATGTGAGGGACTGACACTGAGCAACCAATGCTTCCATGGACTTAACGAGCTTTCCCATTCCCCAGAGAACTGCTTCTCAAAGTGCAGACGATTTCTCTGTATAGACCTGAGATTTGGTCTATATGAAATAACTTACAGATTAAATCATGCTCAGGTTAATGGGGCAAATGGGGTTTCCTCAAAAGTCTAAGGAAATAGCCAACTGAACTGAAGAATGTTCAGTAGTTTGGTTGCTTTCTAACGGTTGGAATCATCCCCATCCTTAGGGATTGGCGCTCCTTTTGACTCCACACCCAATACCGTCGAGAACAGAGGTGTTCTAGTGACTTCCTCACACCAGAACCAGGCCCCCTCTGGTAGGTAATGAGGAGTCATGCTGGCCCATAGGTAGAAGTGCCTGCCAAAATCCCAAGCTGATCTCAGCTTGCTGTACATGTCCTCTCCCATGAAAGGACAAAAGACTACATTAAGGGTGTCAAATATATTTTCATCAAAATGTTCTTAACACTCATTAAAATAAAACATGGTGGGACACCAATAAGCATAACTGCTAAATAATATATCATTGAAACACTACAATATCATGGGGTATGTTGAAATACGTCAAATGTTCTAACAGAAAAACACACATGTATACACACGTGTGTTTGCATGTATGTACGTATATACACATACATATACATTCATGTGTATGTATGTTAAATTCAGCATAATTTGAAAGCTTTGAAAAGCATCTGAGATGGCAAACTATCAAGACGGTAAATAAGCTTTCAATGACATAGGTAAATTTAGACTACGGCTTATTCTTTCATTCATTAGACCAAAGAGAAACATTCTACAAAATTACGCATAGCAATTTTGTCTGGAAAACAAATTGGCAACTGACTCTATCTCAGTTTAGACCTGACTCTACATAAATCTGCTCAATGCTAAAACCTATCCTAGACTGGGAAAACAAGTAGAAACATGGAGAGAAAAACAAGAGTAATACATTTGGTTCCATACTGGGAAATGCAGCTACCTTAGAACCCATGTTTAAATATCAGCAATATAATCACATCTTTAAAATCAGACATTTTATTCCGAATTCAGTTTAAGATTCTAACCACCTTCAATGTACCCACATGTGATGTGAGATCCACTGGGAATGGGCACCGAAGAGTGCTGGCGGGAAGGAGAAGAGCCGGTGTGCCCCTCCAGTTTTCTTCCCATTGCTTAGGGAAAAGCCTCATCACTCACAAAGCATGAAAACTGATGATGAATGAGGCAAAAGAAAGCTCGGCATGGGGTTACGAGCAGGATCCTGGAGCCAGGACAATTTCAAGCAGGGCCTGTGGGACCCCAGGCAAATTGCTTTCCCTTTCTAAGCTACAATCTCCTTGCTCTAGAGTAGGAGCGGCCACAGTGAGCAGCCCTCCCGGGGCTGTGGTTAGAAGAAGAGAGGTAACGGACAAGCCTCTCCTCTGCATAGTGCGCTGGCAAATGGGAAACATGCAAATGCTGGGTCGTTCTTGCCACTGTTTCCATCATTATATCAATCATAATTATATACATCTCTTTTGCAACATCCATCCATCCAGGTAGTTGACTAGATGAAAGAAATAAACACATTTATGGAAGGGTAATCTTTAAGACCTTTTGTTTCAGTATCACTACATTTTTCCTTTTCCTAGTCAGGCAATGCCTCTGTATGCCCTTTGTTATAGGACTGAGAGCTCAAGTGAGCTAAAAACATCTCTTGACCCCTCCTGGCTTTCGGTTTCAAATGATTGAACTCATAGCGCGCTTTCTCAACGATTTTCTAAAATTAGACAGGAAACTGAGAATCGTACAATCTGTGTCCTTCTCCCCCAGGTGCCCTAGGAAGGTCTCAGGACATCAGAGAGCAATAACGGAATGGGGCCCCCCAAGGGAAGCTAGTTTGGGGGTTCCAGGCCCAGTAAAGAACTGAACTTGGCCTGAAACAAGCAGAACCTCCATTTTTGAGAAGCATGAGAATATCAGGTGGGCCAGTGTGGGCTGAAAACTAAAGAACTCTCCCTGAGCATGTTGCTACATGTGAAACTCTGGGGTCTCTTATCATCCTACTCAGGAAGAGAGGCCCGGTAACGGGTCTACACTGAATTCCCCAACCACCTTGGTGTGGTGGGAGCTCAGGGTAACACTTTCTCAGGTCTTTGAAAAATAATATGACATTACTTGCACAGTTGAGTGTGTGTATATGTACACACACATGCACACACATATATGCATATGTACATACATATACGTGTGCACACACATATATATAAAGGGGAGAAAAATTTATCCCCACTTGATACATCTAGCAGATGATGGAATTCTTAGAGACTGAAGTGAAGAGAGGACAGTGGTAACAGCCTATCTATTCTGCACAATATCCATACAACTAGAATTAAGCTGATCTAACTTCCAATAAAGTTTTCCTCTTCACATTACTGCATTTAAAAATATCATATCTCAGAGGGCTCAGTAAGTCGATTGCTTATTGACTTTCCAGTGGGTCCATATAGTGTAATGAGTCTTTATATCTCCATTTTTAAATTGCTTATTGGATTTTTAAGATTAAACAAAGCATATGAAAAAAATTACAATGTTGGAAATTGGGAGAGTTGGTCAAATGAGTACATTATTATCCTATCAAAACTATATTTAAACTTTCCAGAATGAACATTAAAGCACTACAAAGGTTGCTTTTAAAAAGTTTCTTAAAATAAGCAGTTCTTTATAAATTAACTATCTCTTTATAGTTTTGGTTACTATAATAGGAACTTCTATCCCCATATAAAAGTCTAATGGCTTCCTCTGGATTAGGCAATAAAGTCAGTCCCAACCTGAATGAATTTGTGCTATTATATGACTCATAATGAGACTTTCCCCCCAAACTTAAAAATAGCTGCAGAAGATGAGGACTTTTGACTGTGACACAGTGTAATCAGTATATTATAGAAACAAATATCATACAGGATAATGGTATGCCTCTGTTTAAAATACTTCTAAGGTTTCCCATTATTCTTAGGCTGGAGACCAGTATTTGGAATATAAAGCCTACAAATTCCAGAATGGCCTTGGGCCCTGCTTACCGCACCAGCCACATCCCATGCCACTCTCCCACTTGCCATCAGTCTCCACATGCTTTGTTTTCTCAGCTGGAGCACCCGTCTCCGGCCGCCTGTCTCTCTCACCTAGCTAACTACTTCCCGTTCCTTCTCTTGTCCTCTATAGTCTTCTACAGAGCCCTTCCCACCTCAATAACACTCATTTTTCGAGCAATCAGTTGTTCCATGTTTGAATTCCTAAGTGGCTTATTTATTCACCATTGTATGGAGCCCTAGCTTTGAGCACCAGTGACTCAGAGTCATACCTGTTGAAGGAATGACTGGCTTCAGCATGACACCTGAGCCCAACTTCCCTACCCCAACAACTGTAAAGCCCTCTCTTCCACCACTACAGAGACAAAGTGAGGAAACTTCCCTCCTCACAGTGAGAGAAAAGGAATCTCACTTCTCACCATGATGATTTTTCATGAGTTAGTTAGGAACTCATTCCTGTTTTACCCATAAATATCAAATTCTACAATTGTTCCAGGAAGATTTTTTTTCTACCCAACCAGCTTAGATGAACCACAACAATGGTCAAATCACATATTTGATAAGGGCCTGGTACGTAAAATACACACTGCCCGCGTACAATAAAAAAATCAAAAGACAAATAACCCAATTTAAATATGGGTAAAGGATTTAAATACACATTTCTCCAAAGGAGATACACCTAAATGGCCAGCATGCAAGCATGTGAAAAGATGCTCACATCGCTGCTCATTGGAGAAATGCACATCGAGACCTCAGTGAGGTGCCACTTCTCACCCTACTGTGATGGTTATAATTAAAAAAAAGACAATAACAAGTGTTACTGAGGATGTGGAGAAATTGTAATCCCCGTTGATTTCTGATGGGAACATAAAGTGGTGGAGCTGTTTTAGAAACCAGTTTGGCAATTTCTCAAACAGGCATAGAATCACTATGTAGTATGGGCTGAACTCTGTCACCACACCCCCAAATTCATATGTGGGGACCCTAACCCCCAGTACCTCAGAATGTAGCTGTATTTGGGGATAGGGCCTTCAAAGAGGCGATTTAAGGTGCAATGAGGTCATATGAGTGGATCCTAATCCAACAGAGCTGGTGTCCTTGTAAGAGGAAATTGGGACACAGACAGAGAGACACCAGATAGTCACAGAGACACGACCATGGGGAGACACAGCGAGAAGGTTACCATCTAGAGGCCAAGGACAGAGGCCTCAGAAGAAACCGAACCTGCTGATACCTCAATTTCAGAGTTCTGGCCCCCAGAACTGTGAAAAATAAAACTCTGCTGTTTTAAAAGGTAAAGCAAAGCAAAACAAAACACAAACAGAAAAACTTCTATTAAGACTTAGGAATTTTCTTCTGTCCCCTACATGATTTTCATGATAAAAATTCCCCTTGGAAAACAATAGTACTGACTTGTGAAAATGCTTCGTGTAGAAGACACAGAGCACATCATACGACTGTGATGAGGCTGTATGGTACCCTAGTACAAAGCCTTTTTTGGTAACCAAATCACCTTTATAGAAATTCTAGAGTCAAGGAATCTATATTTGCCAGGACAAATGGCCCAAAGTTTGAAGGAACTACATAAATCAGAATATAAACAGTTTTCACTCCACCTGTTTATTGCTTCTGATGAAATTCTCTTACAGTGCTACTGAATTTGCCATCATCTGCCATACCTGAAATAAAATGATTAAAAAATTCCCTGAATAATATTTGAAATGCACTTTAATACAGGGTCTATTTGGCTAGTGCTCTATATTCCATTTTATGTATTTATTTTCACAGCTTTCTTTACTTATTTGGCACAGGTTAGTTCAAATTGTACCTGTAAAACCTAAGACAGACAAATGTTTAGGTCATATTTTTTCTGGTCTGTTACACTGCTCTGTTGTAGCTGTACAATGAAACTAAAGGAGACATGGTTTGAGTAGCTGTGATGATTTCTATTCATTTATGCCAACTTCCACATTATATTTATCTCCTTGCTATCACCCAAATACAGGCTCAATTCATTTTTTAAAAAAATGGTCTTTGTGCCACCTGGATGAGTCCATTCTTCTGGCAATATAAAATTAACTCCCAAGGTCCCTCTGCTTTTGTCTTCAAGTTTTTTTGTTTCTTTGTAGTCTTCAGTTTATTTCTTTGCTCAGTGAATGGGGGGAAATATGTAAGAATTCAGTTTGTGAATTCTGAGTCTCAGGTTGTCAGGCGGCCTCTCTCTGCCTCAGGTTCCTTAGACCAAGCAACAAAAATTCTCCATGAGGTGGATGTGTCTGTACTGTATGATACGGCCTCTTTTCTCTTAGCCTTAAATTAGAGGATTCTAAGAGTCAAGTTAATTTTCATTCAGCCTTATCTGTTTGTAGTGGAACAGTTCAAATTTAAAACCATTTTTATTTTTGTAAGTCTCAAATGAATTATATTTCAATGTGTTAGAGTATGTAAGTGGAAGAAAAGTAAAGTGACAATGGACTGTGTCATCTAGCCAACAGATAGCAGAGATTTACCCTCTCTCGTAGAGATCCAGGCTTAGGCCGTGGAATATGATAACCCCACCTATCATGAGAACCAGAACGACGCTGGTTTTGTGAATCAGGACGCCCTTGCCTGAGGGAAAAAGCGCCTGTCTGCATGGTAAGGCTCCCCCAGCCCGTCTGGTACAGCCATCCTACAGCCATCCTCCAAAGACAGGCACAGGTAGGACTCCTAGTGAAGAGATTCCGTGAACTCATTCTCCTCCGGTAGTGCCTTCCTAAACAGGCAGCAAGTGCTTCACGAAGACTCTTCTGAGAGAACTGCTAGGAGGTTTTTTGACCCATGATGTGGGAAGGTATTGACAAGTTTGCTTCTAAGTAAAACCTACATTAGTTTGTATATTTCTGGCATTTCAGCAGGCTACCTAAAGTTGCACAAGTACTTCTGAGGAGAATAGTTGCAGGAATCTGAGAGGTTGAATAAAAAAAATGAGTGAGAAAGAGAAGTAGGTTATCAGGGGCCAGGTCTGCCAATGAAGCTGCAATAGAGCCGTAAGTTGCGTGACATAACAGTGAGCTGAGAAAAGGAGCTAGGGACTCCGATGCCAGAGGATGATTAAGCTAATTAAGATTCCATGTATTTGGGAGCTAGCACATCAAAAATAACATGCAGAGGTTATTTTTGGCTTCTCCTTGCTCCTTGTGCTATTTCCATGCTCAGTTATGTTTGTTTCATGAATAGGGTTTCTTCAGTTATAACCCATATATTTATTAAAATCAGAAAATGAGATACCTGATTCTAGACCTTGATCAGAGTCCAGACCTTTTGAAATGCAGCACGACATCACCACCTAGTGTCCAAAACCTGAAACTTCAGTCAGATGTCTCTGACCTGTAAACATTGGCAGGGGCCTCAGGAAGAAACCATGATTCCATAGATAAGGGAACTGAAATTCTGAGAGCTTAAGTGATTTATTGGCTTGTGCCCCCAAAGCTGTGAGAAAATAAATCTCTTGACAATCGGACCAATACCGGTGATCCAAACCCAGTTCAGTGACAAGCGAAGGTAAAGTCATTTAGTATTCATATGTTCTCAGTAACATCCTGGAATGTGGTAGAGGAAACAGTGACAAAGGGGGAAGATACCCTTTTTTTGTCAGCCTTCCCCTCTAATCAACAGATCTGCCCTCAAGTTAGAATAAATAAAGGACAGCTGGAATGTTATCAAACATGGGCAACCAGTTAGGAGGAACTTAAATAAACACAGATGTAATTAAATAAGCATCCAACTTGTCACTGAAGAGAGTGAAACAATACAAGTATTAGGTTAAGGGCAAGTTATTTCCCAAAGGGCTTTTTGTTTCATAGCCTACAAGATTCAGTACATCAATATCAAAGGAAATGTGTACCTAACCCACATGCAATATTTTGCTTACAAGTAAAAATAAAATTTTTGATATTTGTTTATCTTCACCAGCTGTTCTATTTCATCTAAACGTTCAAAAGATAGATCTTAATAGGAATGCAAAATAATGACTACGGTGATTTCAATAACTTCCATTATACTCTAAATGCCTGTAAAAGTCACATTTTAGACCCTCATTAGCCTGGTTTACAGACACTCCGCCTCTATCATGTATGAACCCACATTTAGTGCATATTTATCAGGCACCTTGGGAGACGGTGGCTGAGTTTGGAGAAAGTGAGAAAACACTTGAGTAGGGTTCCCTTTTCCATCTCTTTCATAGATCCAGCATCAAGCAGAGTAACTGTAAATCTCCACCACTGCTTTCACCGAAGACCTTCAACCTCCGTGCTTCTGGCTGCTTCTGGGTTATCGGCCCCTCATGTTCCATACAAATGGTGGAAGCAGCTAACAATGGGAGTAACGCTTATGGCACCTGCTGTACTTTTGATTCCCTGTGCCTTAGCTGACCATTTCTGATAAAACCCCTGCCATCAGAGCCCTAGCTTGGCTGGAGTCCTGTCAGAGCCTCTGCTGCCCTCCCTGCCCCAGTTCCATGCTTGCCTGAGGGTTACAAGGTTTTAATCAAAGGCATAAAGCCAGGATTCTCAAGAAGGGGCAGGGAGTTTATCAGAATCACCTAGGGAGACTTTCCTAATTATAGCCCCCCACATGCCTCATCTTTTCCTTACAGAGGTAGTGTTTCATAACCCTCAGGTATGTTGGGGAGGGAAAAACAAAGTTGAAATCCACTGGCTTCAAGCAATGAGAGTGGTGAGGTTAATCTTCTTTTGATTCAGATGGAAAATACTTCAAAAGAGGGAAATGAAACCTTGTCTCCTAAGGATGAAACTATAATAAAACCTTAATTAATTTGGACCCCATTAATTCAAAAAATGTGATAATTAGAAAAATGGTTAGGTTAAAGTTTACCTCTCCTCTAGCTGGGGGAAAAGTGGCTGAAGATTACTTTCCTGTACCTAAGAAAAATGAATTTTCAAAGCAAATTAATATCTCCAAAGAGAAAAACATTTAACTGATTGAACAAGTAGTTTTCAAACAATTTAGGTACATTTAACAGATAAACAAGTGCTATTGTAATTATAAATCATCTCCTTCTAGTCATTAGAACAGACTCCCCCAAGGACCTTTCTAGACAGCACTCAAGCAATAAAAGTTATCTAACAGAGGTAAAGAAATTACATTTCTTTTCAAACTTTCCACAAATCTGACTAATCTTCCTACCAATTAGGCCAATTCTATGGCTTTACTGAATGCCACCTATTGATGAACTCAGAAAGCAGCCCTATCATCTCACACTTTTCAGCCATCAGGTGGTATCTAAATACATTCAGGCCCTCGTTTCAGCAAAAAGCAAATAGACAACACTTAAAAAAGGTAGTAGGAAGCAAGGTTGGGAGGAGCCTAGCTTTGCAATGTAGATATGCAACTGGTTCAGTATGAATATTGGTTTAAAAATATACATCAGTGTTTCCTCTAATGTGTTTCAGTTCCATGGCTTATGAAAAGGTGTTATTTGGGGTATGGGTTAGTGGGGAGGGAAGGGGAGAGAGAAGCTCTGTGGTCAAAATATCTTGGGAAATGATGGTTTAAACAAATGTAGCTCTGGAGGGAAGAGGGGGGTTCCCCACCTGGGACAAGTTCCCTGTGAATCTGGTGAAACTGAACCCAAGGCAAGGGGAAGGACAGGTTGGGTAAAAGGGGTTCATTTCTCACAGGTTGCTTGGGTTCACTAGCCAGGCCTGCCCTGTCTGTCCTCTCCTGCCATGGCAGGCACTCTCTTCCCCGGCCTGCCCCTTCCAGGAGGAACTCCATGGGTAGGTCCCTGGGGACTGGGAAACACCAGAGCAATTAGGTACCAGGAATGGAAGGGAGGAGAGAACGGCCATTTTCTCTCCACCCCTCGCCCTTGATGGACCAGAGGCTCTGCTGTGGTAAACATCCATTGGTATGTAAATGAACTAAGGCCAGGTGGGAAATTCTGGAAATTCTGGGTGAAAACTTCCATTTACCCCACAGCAAAGTTAAGCAGTTGCCTTACTGCACTATTCTAAGAAACTTTCCTAAGCAAATGGACATCTATTGCCAAGAGAGTAGTGTAATACTTTCTATAGTTACTTTAAAAGGGAATCCTTTCCTCACTGAGCAACCTGAGATCATTATCCCAATGCTCCAATAACACTCTTTGGAAAACACCAAACCCAAAATTGTGTAGCAATTAATGAATATCCTCAGAATTCTAATAGTTAGCTAATGTTTTCTGTTGCCTAATTATTTCTACCCAGTAAACAGAAATAATAACAGAAGTTTACCCCATATGATTATATTCATCCACCCTATTCCATTTGAGTTTCTTACAATTGCTGGCTGTACCTTGAGGCTTTATGAGTTGAAGTTCCTGTGGTTTGATTTAAAATATTTTAATTAAATGAAGCTTTCTGACCCAAGGCTTTCTAAAGCAATTTTCAAAACCTCAGAAACAAACAAATAATTGTTATAACAATGGTGTTACCATTGACAAACCACAACCATTCCCAGGCTGCCATTTCTTGCTCTGCTCTACTATGCATAGACGTATTTTATTTCAAATGACAATAATAATTATAGAGTTAGGTAACGTAGTACCAAAGATAGGCGCCCTGGGCATGGTGGGAAATACAAAGCTCAATACAAAATGCCTTCAGCCACTGGAGAAGTCATTGAACACAGGGGTGGTTGTGCCTGTATGACACCTTTAATGAGGGTCATCAGAATTAGACATGGAACTAAGTCATCTCCACCAGGGTGGAGAGTTATTTCCAAATTCCGCTCGAAGTGTTCTGTTTTCATTTTAGAAGTACTCATATGCATTTTTATGTTGTTTTTGGAGGGGCTTAATAAGGGTTTGAGGAGCTATTATAGTAGAGTTTTCTCAAAGTGTAGACCCAGAACCAGCAGCTTCATTACCATAGAAAACTTAGAAATGCAAATTCTAAAGCATAAGCTTTAGAGTCATAAAAACCTAACTTTGATATTATTTAATCTTTCTAAGCCTTAGTTACTCATCCATAAAAATGATATTTTAAAATAATATTACCTACCTCAAAGGGTTGCTTTAAAGAAAGGGAAAATGAGATGATATATGTAAAACACTTTCTATAGTGCCTGGAAGTATAACTTGGAAACAGGACAAGTATGTAATTTTCAGCCCATCAGGAGAAAGGTAGCCTTGATCAGGGGAGAAAATAAATCTTTTCCCTATAATGAAAGATGAAGTTCATTATTGAATGGCTAGCTCAGTGCAACATAGTACACTATGCACTCTTTTCAGCTGTGCCCCCAAATTTTGTTCAGTGTTTGAAATTGGTCTTTGCTACTCCAGCATAAAAACATTTTCCACAATGGCTACCAGGCAGGACATGCTGGGGAGGGGGTCACGTGGTTCCGTAAGACCACAACTACAACTTGCTGGGAGATAAGAGACAGCATTTGCGTTTGCCCAAGAAAGGTCTTTATTGACTGAACCAGGTGAGAAGTTGGCCTCTGGAGCTGAGAGAGTGCATCCAGGACAGTGAAAGGTGCCAGGGGCTGAGGAGCAGTGAGAATGAGCATTCCCAGGTACCAGGGACTATGACCTCTCCCGGGATGGTTTCACTGAGTCTTCTGAACACCCCTGAGGGAGGTCCTCCTCTTCCTCCCCATTTGACGGATGCAGAACCTGATGATTAGAATCATGAAGTAATGGGCCCGAAGTCACGGAGCCGGGCCCCCCTCTGGCTCCTCCCCGCGCGCGCCGCTAGCTCTCCGTCCCTGGGGTGCTATCCCGAACGCTGGGCCATTACCGTTGCACTGTGGCAGTGACTGTGTTGAAATTATTGCTGAATTGCTTAGTTTTGTTTTGAGCTTTTCAATTCCCTCAAGTACACCACTAACATTTCTAATATCCCAAAATGTGCCAGGAGAACAAAAAGGAAGATAAGCACCACCCAGCTAGATTTTAATGATAAGTTTCTACTCAGGCATTCTGCCCCTGCGCTGGCCTTTAGAAACCATAAAGCAAAGCTTCGGTCTCCTTTGATCCCGTCTTTCACTAAAATGAGTTTCTCAAGAGCAGGCTTAAAAGTCATATTTGTATTCGACCTTGAATGCCTACAGTGACCCAGAGTGTCATTTCCCGACTTCCCCTTTGGAATTCTCCCTGCGGCTTCAGTTTCCTGCTTCCCCAGTCTGAATTCTTAAGTGGCCTTATCTCCCGCTTATCACCTCTGGCCCTGCTGGTAACCAGTCCTTCAGGAAAAGCCTCAGTTGTAAGAGAGTAGAGAGTACTCCCCTTCCATTTGCCAGAACAACCCAGGGATTGCAGGCCTGCGCTCCGGGAATCAATTGAAACCATACAGCTTAGCACTTCTGCAGCTTTTTGGCCCCCACCTGCTTTTCAGATATCATCCTATCAGTTCCCTTCTGATACAATCTATTTCATTAAACTGAAGTATACTTCATTTATTAGCTGCACTTTTAAAATTCTGTTAAGACGAGGGGAACGGAAAAAAGCAGAATGAAAAATGCTCAAAAATGGAAATTTTGGTCATTTTAGGAAAAGGGTGTTGAAGTCTGGGTACTTGAGGGGTTTCATTATATACTTCAGAGTAAAATTAACACTGTTTCTGGGTTTTATTCATGCCTTTTGAATTACATATCCGTGCTGGCAGCATCCCGTCTCCGTCTCCTACTCTTAGTAAACTCGCATTGAAGACTGATTGATCCTCTTATCTTTCACTGAGACTTCTGGGCCCTTGAAGAGTATTTCCTGTGTCATTAAGATTTTCATTTCCAGTTCTTGAAATAGACAGCAAACACCACTTTTCTAGTTTTATGGGACAGTTGGGCTCTTGTCATTAGCAAACACTTCAGGTTTATGAACTGACATTTTATTCAAGAGGGTATTGGAAGAGCTAATCAAACGGCAGCTCCTTGCCTTAGAGCTGCTGGCCTTGGTAGAGTGGCTCCTGAATTCAGAACTTTGCAAGTTGGGTTGGGTTGTTCTCAGGCCAAAGCAATCCCTAAAATACAGTGTTAATGGTTTAGCTAGGCTACTCTGCAGTATTGCTGCCTAGGCATCCATTTTTTGTGGCCGAAAGGCTTGCAAGGGGCCTTAAACTGTCACTAGCCCCTTCCTGCAAGTCCTAGATAACAGTCCACAGAGTCACAAGTAAATGCTAGTTCCTGGTGTGACTTTCTCAATAGCCCCTGTGATCAATCATCTCCCCTACTCTCAGGGCCTTTCCCTTGTGCACCCTTTAGATAAGATCCCCAGGGAGCTTACCAAAACCCTGCCCATTTAGGTTTGAGTTGACCAATCCAGCCACAGTCCAAAATCCCCAAAACCCTCCACCCATGAACACTAATAAAGTCATGTGCCGCAGGTCCTGCCTTGTCCTCTGTCTGCACTCCGCCTCGACCTCCCCATGTGGCCCCTCAAGGACTATGAGTAATAAACTTCTGTATTTCAATTTCTCTTGTGGCTTTTTGTTGAACCATGGCTCACTATCCAGCACTCTGTGCTCTACTTAACAAATGTTGATTTAACAAAGTCACGGCATGCCTGACATAACTAGAACAGCCAAGGTCTCTGGGACACTTCTGTGTCTTTATCAAAAATACCTCCAAAATTTATCTGCAGAAACAGTAAGAGAAAAACAGAGTAAAGTTTTTTTTTTTTCACTTATCTCCCCATTAACATAAATAAAAGGTAGAGAATTACATTATCAGAAGACATTTTTTTTTCTAGTGCACCTAAAGTATTTGGTTTCAGAAAAGCAGCACATATATTGTCAGTTCCAGGAATTTTCTGTGAAGCAACAGAATGTGGGCACTTTGTTTTAGGAGATCATTTGTCTTAATTTTGAAATCCACCTTGCACATCATCACAGGGGATTTAGAGAATGCTAAGCCCCTCCAGCTCTTGACACAGAAGACATACAAGATTTCTTTATGCTGTTGTTAATGTCATAACCTATGTGTTGAAAGGCATTTCTGACACATTCTCTGGAAGTTAATCACAAAATCTTAGTTCTTCTAGCAAAGCATTAACTGAAGACCTCACGCCTTTGACCATCAGGCAACAGCTGCATCTCTGATACGCCCCCCTGCTGAGCCCCCTCCATGGGTCTTGAAAAGGAAACCTTAAGCATCCTATCCTGACTCCAGGTCACCATTCACAAGATTACCAAATCCAGATTTTCCTCATAATCTTCAAACCCAAAAGTGGGTATTTTCTACTGAACCTGGAGATAGGGAAAGACAAACCTGTCCCTCTGTCTATAGCTCAGGCTAAGCTAAGTTCTAATCACCCTCAGGCAACATCCTGGACAAAACCAGCCAGATCTTTCATTTCTTTATCTACCATGACCTCAAGATGGTACAAACAAGAAAGTCATGGACCGTTTTCCTTATGATTTAGGAAATCTGTCTTCCTCATTTTATGTTCACAGTATCCTCTAGTTAACTAGATAGCAGTCCCAACAAGATAGAGAGGTGACAGTGTTCCTAAGAAAGAAGGAATAAGAAAGACCTATGTTCTAAAAACAAAATCAATAAATATTTTTAATGTTAAATCCATGCATTAAAAGGAACATACAAAGTTCACTTAAGTTATGATCCTTCTCTTTCCAGGACTTCTAATTCTGATTGGATTCTTTTTTCAATTGTGATTATTATTTTTGTTTTCAGTAACTATTACCTTAGCCCATCAGGGAAAGGTGAAACTCAAGATTTTCAAATTGGAAAAATTTATTGTAGAATCACTTTTCATTGTGTCTTTAAATTGATACCTGGTAGACATGTTTATAATGCCAAGTATTTCTGTAAAGACGGCAGGAATATAACTGGCCTCCGAATGTAAAAGTAGAAAAAATAATCTGTGATTAACTCACATTCCAGAACCTTCCAGCCAGCCAGAGGCTAAGGGGAAAAGTAGCTTTCAACTGCGGAGAAAAAAGTCAAGGAACAGGAGGCAGACCATGGTGGGCACTATTTTTATGTGTCAGAATTTAACAGTATAACCTATCTGGCAGCATCAACAAGCCTATGAAAAGCCCCTTTCTCCCAACTGCTTCAATTTATACTCACAGCTGGCCATTTATCTAACATGTAGATGCAATAATTCCCTTTACAATTTTAAAAAGTGTGTCCAGCAAAGGATTTTTAAAAGTTATATTGAACACTCATTACAGCACTGGAGCTCATTCAGGGGACACCAGCTCCTGGTTTCCATTTCAATTGGGTTCTTTTCACTGCCCGAGAGGACAGTGGAGCACACCTACCAGGTAAAGTGTCACATTTTGGATGGATGCCTGTGAATTTACACTTATTTAATTATGATTCACAATGCAGCACCCTATCTCCTATTAATACCATCTATCTTGCTTCTGATAAAAAGAAATCCAGAAAAAGCCAAAGCATCTATAATTTTTTTGCATTTGAAATATTTGTTCTTGTTGATGAATCTTTAACAAATCAAATGGCATTGCTTTAAAAGAAAGTTTAATTTTTTTTAGCCTATGTTCACTTAGTTTTGCAGAAAAAGGTCCTGTTATCATTTAAGAACTATTCTGGGGCAAGGGTTTTTCATGAGCTCCAAAAAAAAGATAGCATTGTTATCCTTTCCTCTTAGTATTTCAAGATTTACATGGAATATTTTACTTGAACATTTTTTTCCCCATAAGATTCCTTTATCTGTTGTTCCTTCATTATTAACCAGTTCTCTACCTTGAACATTGCAAAGAAGTATTTGTCAGGTTTTCATAGCATTCAGACATTTTGATTGAAAAAGGGCACAGTAAGTACTATTTTATATAAAGCTATTTGGATTTGTATCTGGTAAGATTATTTCTACTTGTCATTTTATTTCTCTAGTCCCATGTATACAGGATCCATTCAAAATCATTTAAAGATTAATTATTGAATTAATGAATGGATATAAGCCCATGGTCCATCAAAAATTATTTTAATGTCACCAAAGAAAAGTGATGTAATAGGTAACATAGGTAACATGGTCATTCCTGATTTTGCTCCCCCTCACAAGAAGAACAACATACCACTGAGAGAACCCTAGAAAACAGGAGTAAGGCTGAAGCACCCCCTTGCACCTCAAAGACCAAGACAGACTACAATCAAAGGATAAGAGAAGTGGTTACACACTGACAGTATTGCCTTTCCTCCAGGCCAGCACAACACCTTGCAGAGAAGGCTCCTGGGCTTCCAGATCCTCCAGAGGGAAAACCAGCCTTCCCCAGCAGTGTGGGTCACTTTGTGGGAGACTCTACTCTGACCTTGCACCACAAAGATTATAGAGGAATCTGTGGGGCTCAGCCATTGGGAATCTGACTGTGACACAGAAGGTGAGAAGGGCTGGCAACAACCACTGCACAGTTTTTGGCAGAACAAGTTCATACCAGCAGTGCCCAGGCAGAAATCCCAACCAGAGGACTTGCTCATCTACAGAGCTGAGTCAGTGACACAGCCTGACCAGGATACACAGCAGAGCGTAGATCTGCCTGATTTGAATCCTAAATTTAGTCTGTTGGCCCTAGAGCCCAGTCTGCCCACATCTAGGCAAGAGACTGAATCATGGCCCTACCCACTGTAGAGAGTGCCTTCCAGCCTCATCTGACCAAAGGCTGGTAACTACATCCTGGAAGTTGTGTGGCCCAGGGAGCTCTAGCTGAGAGGCATGCAGGCACAGCTGATCACCCCCAGAGTGAAGGAGGAAATGAAGGAGAGACAAAGACTTCTATGAAGAAGCAAATGCTGAGGGAGTTCACTACCATGCTGCCTTACAAGAAATGCTTTGGGTGGATGTAAAAGAATGCTAATTATCATCATAAAAGCACAAGAAAGTAGAGGAAATGTAAATATATAGTGATGGTAATGGTAATATATAGTCTTAATTAAATATGGCAAATGGTAAATATATAGTGATGGTAAATAAAGTCATAGTTAAATTTTGCTATGTGGTAATAACAGCACGTAACTCACAACTCTAGTTTAGAAGTTAGAAAAAATAACCACAAGAACAATAATATGTTATTAGTTACACAATATAAAAAACAGCGGTTAAAACAACAGTAATATGTGGAGAGAAGAAGTAAAAGTGTGAAGTATACAAATTCTATTAAAGTTTTCTGTTTAAAATAAGATATTATAAGTGTAAGATATTTTATTTAAGCTTCATGGTACCCACAAGGGAAAATCTTATAGTAATTATACAAAATAGCACAATAAAGAATTCAAATCATACTGATATAAAAAGACATCAAAATACAAAAATAATATAACAGGATAAGAAACAATAAACAATGGATCTATAAAACAGCCATGCAGCAACCAGCAAAGTAAAAATGTAAGTCCCTACCCCTAAATACTTTAACTTTAAATGGACTAAATTCTCCAATGAAGACAGAGAATGGCTGAAGGGAAAAAACAAAACAAGTTCTAACAATGTGCTGCTTACAAGAGACTCACTACAGCCTTAAAGACACACATAGTCTGACAGTGAAGGGATTAAAAAAGACATGTCAATCAAATGGTAATAATAAAAAAATGCAGGGGTAGCTATACTTATATCAAACAAAATAGACTTTAAACTAAAAATGGTAAAAAGAGACAAAGTCACTATATAATGATAAAAGGGTCAATACATCAAGAAGATATAACAACTGTAAACATTTATGTGCCACAATGGCATGAAACTAGAAATCTATAAGAAGAGAAAAATTCATAAACACATGAAAATAAACAACAATCTCCTGAACAACCAGGGGATCAAAGAAGAAATTACAGGGGAAACAAAAGTTCCTTGAGACAAACAAAAATGGAAACACAATGTACCAGAACTTTGGGGATGCAGGAGAAGCAGTTCTAAGTGGGAAGTGCCTAGCAATAAATACCTATATTATGAAGTAAGAAACATCCTAAATAAACAGCCTAATTTTATGCCTTAAGTAAAAAAATACTGAGCAAAAGTTAGCAGAAAAAATGAAATAAAAATAGGCTAGAAATAAATGAAACAGAGAACAGAAGAACAATAAAAAAAGATTAATCAAATCTTAACCTGGTTCTTTGGAGGATAAACAAAACCAATAAACCTTTAGGTAGACTAACCAAGGAAAAAAGAGAAAAGACTCAAATCAACAAAAATATAAATGAAAATGGAGGTATTGTAACTGATACCACAGAAATCCAAAGTATCATAAGAGGCTACTGTGAACAATCATACACCACCATGCTGGACAATCAAAAACAAATGGAAAAATTCTTAGAAACATACAACTTACCAAGACTGAATCAGGATTAAAAAAGAAAATCTGAATAGAACACTTACTAGTAAGAAGATTGAATCAGTAATCAAATCTCCCAACAAAGAAAGACTAAGGACCAGATGGCTTCACCAGTGAATTTAACCAAAAATTTGAAGAAACATTAGCACCAATCCTTCTCAAACTCTTCCAAAAAAACCAAAGAATAGAGAATTCTCCAAAACTCATTTTACAAGGCCAGAATTTTATTCTGATATTAAACTAGAAAAGAAAACTGCAGGTCAATATTCCTGATGAATATAGATGTAAAAATTCTCAATAAAATACTAGCAAACCAAATTTAGCAGCACATTAAAATGGTCATTCACCATGATCAAGAGGGATTTATCCCTAGGATAAAAGAATGGTTCAACATATACAAATCAATCTATGTGATACATCATATTAATAGAATGAAAGAAAAGAATTGTATGATTATCTCAATAAATGCAGAAAATACATTTGACAAAATTGAATATCCATTCATAATAAAAACTCTTAACCAATTAGGCATAGAAGGAACATATCTAAATATAATGAAGGCCATATATGACAGGTCCACAGCTAATATCATACCCAATAGTGAAAGGATGAGACCTTTTCCTCTAAGATCAGAAACAAGACAAGGGTGTTCACTCCCCATCCCTTTTCAACACAGTTCTGGGAGTCCTAGGTAGAGCAATCAAGCAAGAAAAAGAAATAAAATGTATCAGAATTAGAAAGGAAGAAGTAAAACTGTCTCTGTTTGCAAATGGCATGACTTTATATATAGAAAATCTTAGATTCAACCAAAAAACTGTCAGATCTAATCAATGAACTCAGCAAAGTCGCAAGGCAAAAAATTAACATACAAAAATCAGTAACATTTCTGTACACTAACAACAAAATTTCTTGAAAGAAATACAGAAATTGATACCATTTACAATAGCAGCAAAAAAAATAAAATACTTAGGAATAAATTTAACTAAAGGGGTGAAAGATCTCTGTGCTGAAAACTATAAAACACTGAGGAAAGAAATTGAAAAAGACACAAATAAATGGAAAGGAATCCTGTGTTCATGAAACATCAATACTACTGAAAGCCATCTACAGATTCAGTGAAATCCCTACCAAGATGCCAATAGCATTTTTTACAGAAAAAACACTCCTGAAATTTATATGGAACCACAGAAGATCCTGAATAGCCAAAGAAATCCTGGGAAGAAGAACAAAGCAGAGTTACACTTCCTGATTTCAAGCTACACTACAAAGCTATAGTAATCAGAACACTGGCAGAAAAACAAATAGATCAATGGAATGGAATCAAGAGTCCAATAATGAACCTAAGCATACAAAATCAATTATTATTTGACAAGAGAGCCAAGAGTAATCAATGGTGAAAAGGCAGTCTCTTCAATAAATGGTGCTGGGATAATTGGATATTCACATGTAAAAGAATGAAACTGGACCATATCTTACAGCACTCACAAAAGTTAGCTCAAAATGGATTAAAGACTTAAATGTAGTACCTGAAACCATGAAATTCCTAGAAGAAAAAATAAGAACAAGGCTCTTTGACATGGGTATTGGTAATAATTTTTTAAGTATGACACCTAAAGTGCAAGCACCAGAATCGAAAAATGTGGGACTATATCAAACTAAAAAGTTGCTACACAGCAAAGGATATCATCAAGAAAGTGAAAATATAACCCATGGAATAGGAAAAAATATTTGCAAACCATATATCTGATAAGGGGTTAATATCCAAAATATATAAAGAATGCATATAAATCAATAACACAAAAGCAAATAACCCAATTAAAAGTGATCAAAAACCTGAATAGTCATTTCTACAAATAAGATATATAAAAGGCCGACAGGTACATGAAAAGATGTTCAACATCACTACTCATTAGGGAAATACAAATTAAAACCACACTGAGATATCACCTCACACCTATTAGAACAGCCATCATCAAAAAAACAAGAGATTACAAATGCTGGCATGGATGTGGAGAAAAGGGAACCCTTGTGCACTATTCGTGGGTTTGTAAATTGGTACCACCACTATAGAAAACAGTATGAAGAATCTTCAAAAATATAAAAATAGAACTACCGTGTGATCCAGCAATTCCATTCCTGGAAATACAGCCAAAGGAAATGAAGACACTAACTTGAAAGGATATCTGCATCCCCATGTTCACAACAGTGTTATTTACAATAGCCAAGACATGGCAATAACTTAAGTGTCTATGGATGAATGAATGAAAAAATAAGCTGTTGAATAAATATACAATGGAATATTACTCATCCATAAAACAAGAGGATATCTTACCATCTGTGACAACATGAGTGGACTCTGAAGGCATTGTACTAAGTGGAAATAAGTTAGACAGAAAAAGACATACTATATGATCACATTTACATGTTGAATATAAAAACAAACAAATTCATAGAAAAAGAGATCAGACTTGTTGCCAGAGTCAGGAGTAGGAGGAGGGGGAATTGTAGGAAGATGATCAAAATGTACAAACATACAGTTATAAGATAAATAAGTACTAGAGATAAAATGTACAACATTATGACTATAACTAATACTGCTCTATGATACATAGCAAATTTGTTACACAAGTATATCCTAAAAGTTCTCATCATGAGGAAAATATTCTTTTTCCTTTATTCTTTTCTTCTTTCTTTTCTTTTTATTCTATCTGTATGAGAAGATTTAAGATAGCTAAGCCTATTGGTGGTAATCATTTCACAATATATGTAAATCAAACCATCATACTATGTACCTTAGACTTACAGTGTGATGTCTGTCAATTACTTCTTTTAAAAATGGGGGAAAAAAAGAACAAGGAAGAAAAAAATCCATAAAAAGGGAAAGCACCTATAATTTTTGTCATTTGAAATGTTCATTCTCATTGATGATTCTTTCACAAGGCAAATGTTATTGTTTTAAAAGAAAGCTTTATTTTTTAGCATATGTTCACTTGTCTTTGCAGAATAAGATCCTGTTACCATTGAAGAACTGTCCTGGTACAGGGTTTTTCATGAACTCCAGGAAAAAGATAACATTGTTATCCTTTTCTCTTATCATTTCAAGATTTACAAAGAATTTTTACTTGAAAATTTTTTTCTCACAAGATTCCCTTCTCTGTTTTTCCTTCATTATTAAGTAATTCTCTACCCTGCACATTGCAAAGAAGTATTAGTCAGGTTTTCATAGCATTTAGACATTCTGATTTCAAAACGGTACAGTTAATATTATTTTATATGAAACTATTTGGATTTGTATCTGGTAAGATTATTTCTACTTGTGTTATTTCTTTAGTCTCATATGTACAGCAGCCATTCAAAGTCATTTATGGATTAGTTAGTGGATTAATGAATGCATATAAGCCCATAGTCCATCAAAAATTATATGAACCTTCTATGTTTTCACTGTTTCTTTCCAAAAAGCCTTTCACTTCCTCAGAGGTCTACACACTAATGGAACTCTTAATAATGTCATCAAGGAAAATATAGACTTTGGACTTAAATTCTGGCTTATCCACTTCCTGGCTGTGTGAAATTGGAGGTAAAAAATAGGAATAAAAATACTTACATAGTAAGGTTGTTCTCAGAGACAGAAATAATGTGTTTTAAATATCTGTCACACAACAGGCCCTCTATATGTGGAGATTAGTGTTGTTTTTGCAATAGAAAAATGTCCCAGAACCCCTGAGCACCTAGCACACTCATCAACTCCTTATGAATAAACCATCAACAAATAGTTCCTTAGACATGAGCTTTGGTTTGTAAGTCCCCACTATCCATCCTAGATGCCTAAATCAAGGTTATCATCTCAATCAAGGCAGCTGTGCAGGACTGGCAAACAACCTGTGATATTACCTAGAATGAGAAATTTACACCATAGCAAGACTATAACAAATAGTGACAACCAAACAATCCTATCATATCTTCTCAGGGAGTTTGAATTTAAGACTTCCAGAGATCAGAGGTGGAGCAGAAATGTGAAGTAGTATATGGAGAGAAGGTAGCATACAGAAGCCCTCAGAGAGCCAAAACAAGAGAAGAGGGAAGGAGTGGGATAAAAGCAGAGAGTTTCAGGAGAAAAGGCAGAAAGAAGCTGACTCTTGACAATGAGGGAGCAATGGACACACATTCCAAGGTGTGGCTTTGTAGGGAAAATGGAAGTCCCATGGCCAGGATCCTTACCTGACTTTAATCTACTTGCCCACTGCACACATGCAATGCTCACAGGCACATGTTTGCACAGGTGTTGGCAATGAGCTATTATGACTGTGTTGCTGTATAAAGAGCTCCACCCAGTGCTTTCCCCAGCAGCGGAGAGGCCTGGAGATGAATGTGGAGATGGACTTGTTGCATGCAGACTTGCCAGATATGGACACAATTCTTGGGCTTGACCTACCATCAAGAGAATAAAGTTTGGTATAAACCCTTTTACCTGCCGTGTTCCATTGTTGTTATTTGGTCTCACCAGATATAAGACCTTTTACACCCCTTTTAATTTTCCGGCGTGAACTTGCCTGGATCTGGGAAGCTCCAGGCCAGAGCTACATTTCGGCATAGTTGGCAGGATTCGCTGCAGACCAAAAATGGAATAAGCTGCTCTTGTGGAGGGGTACTTCCGTGGGCTGTGCCCAATGCGCATATGATCCAAGGTGGTGATCCTCCTAGAGGTGGGACCCCCAATCTCCAGGACTGGGAAGAGGTGGAGGTGATGCCTGAGGCAGCAGAGAAGCCCCTCTGCAAAATAGGGAGGTCCTTGAAGAAACAGAGTGCCTGCGTGGCAGCTGGAACTATGTGGGTTGTCTATTCCTCACAGTGTTAAGAAGGGCCATAAAGGAGAAGAACATGCTCCAGCAAGAAATATGAGAAGAGGTAAAAGTCATGAAGGAGGAAAAACTGTGTTGATGATTGAGATTGCATTGCTGCAGGGTGCTGTGGAGGAGGTAAAAGATTTATTGAAGAATGAGACGGCATCACTGAAAGGCACTGTGGAAGTGGTAAAGGCCATAAAGGAGAAGGATGTACTCTTGCAAGAAACATGAGAAGAGGCAACACAAGAACTTCAGCTGCAAGGTATTGAGGAGAAGGTAAGAGCTGCTGAAGATTGTGATAGCAATGCTGTGAGGCACTGTGGAGAAAGTAAAGGATGTAGCAGAGGAGGTGTTCTGCAGAACAAGAGAGCTGCCATAAGCCCCAGAAATGGTGGAGGAGCTGGAGGAGAACAAGGAGGTAGAGGCTGTACTGGAGGCATCGACACCTACTCTACTGAAATTCCACCCAGTTGTAGTGAAGAAAATAGATGTAGCAACTGCAGGTTCCTCCAGAACAGGTGCAGCCTCCTACCAGGTCATGGAGCACTCTATGCTCCCCACAGGTGGAGCTGGTGGATTCAGGCTCCCAGTTGCAGCAGACAACATCAAGTCCATATCAGCCTGGCTCCTGTGCCTTTGGGATGTCTGGGTGGATGGGACCTTTCTGTCTGGGTCAGAGATGGGAAGATAGCTTCCCTGACAATGCATCCTGACTTGTGGAAGCAACTGCAGAACGCACACCAGACCCCAGGGAATCATTCACTTCTCAAGTGGGTAATGGCCGCACTTCACACTGTATGTCCCAATCAGGGTAACATACCATCTTCCCCCTCTAGATGGCAGATGTATGCCAGGCTCCAACATGTATTAGAGGCGTTAGGTATGAAAAATGCCATTCATAACCCAGTAAATTATGGCTCAGACAAGGAGCTGTTTATGGCAGGGATGAGAGAAATGGTGCTACAAATGGCTCCTCCATCCTTCTTTTGGCCCTTAGTGGCCATTCTTGCCCCTCAGTTAGGGCAGCTCATAAAAGCAGTTACCCATAATATGGCAGGTTTGGAGGAGGCTAAAATGATATGGGCACAGAAGGAAGTGCAGTCCACTACTGAGAGGAAGGGCTTAAAGAGCCCCATGAAGGTCACAAGAACCCATATGTGGGTGGATTTGATAAAGGCAGGAGCAGACAAAGAGAAATTGGATGGGAAGTCAAATAAAATTTTACTGGAGCTGTGGCAACAATTGAAGCCAGGGCAGTGGTTTTAGCCATTGGCTAAGAAATGGAAGCCGCAAGCCCAGCCTGTGTGCCTGCAAGACTTCCTGATGGATGATGAGCCAACCTCACCTGAACCCGTGCAGGCAGATTACTGGGCAATATAGTTTGACGGAGGGAGGGTCAAGCACCCGCCTTCAGGGACTGGGTAGGGACTGGAGGCAATATGTTGAAATATCAATTCGCTGGTCTCCAGTGAATGTACAACAGGTTTTGGCCCTGGCAGACACAGGAGCTGTATGCTTACTGATTTATGGCAACCAGGAGTGGTTTCCCTGCTATTACAGATGGATATGGATGTAAGGCTATCAGAGTGAAACAAGTCCAAATCTCATTGGGAATAGGGCATCTACTCCCGAAGGAGTATACTGTGTATATCTCTCCAATTCACAAATATACTCTGGGGACAGATATCCCACAGGGCCTTTGGTTGCAGACCACTGCAGGTGAGTTCAGAGTGAGGATATATATGGTGAAGGCAGTTTTGAGGGGACGTGCTAAGCACCCACTTTTAGTTTTGCCTGTGCCTCAGCAGGTGACTAATACCAGGCAATACAAATTGTCAAGAGGATGTAAAGAAATTAGAGAAACCCTCCCTGAACTGGAGAACGTGGGTATTATAAAGCCCACCCGTAGCCCTTTTAATTCCTCAGTGTGGCCAATAAAAAAGCCAGATGGCTCCTGGCACATGATCATGGATTACAGAAAACTAAATAAAGCATACCCCCTCTGCATGCTGCTGTCCCCTCTATTGCAGGCCTTATGGACACCCTCAGTCATGAACTAGGGACATATTATTATGCTGTGGACCTTGCTAATGCCTTCTTTTCCATTGACATAGCACAGGAAAGTCAGGAATAGTTTGCCTTTAGGTGGGAAGGATGGCAATGGACTTTCACTGTCTTTCCCCAGGGGTACCTCCACAGTCCCACCATCTGTCATGGACTTGTGCCTTAGGACTTGGCAGCATGGGAGAAGCTGCCAACGTTGCAGCTGTACCATTATATTGATGATACCATGCTTACTTCTGATTCTCTTACAGACCTAGAAGGCACAACACCTAGACTGCTGCAACATCTACAGGAGAAAGGATGGGACATGAAAAGCACCAAGATTTCAATTCAGGGATCTGGCTTGTCAGTCAAATTCCTGGGGTTTGTCTGATCAGGTAAGACTAAAGTTATCCCAGAAGCAGTCATAGATAAAGTCCAGGCCTTTCCTACCTCTACAACTGTGGCTTTATTACAAGAGATTTTGAGTCTTTTGGGCTACCGGAGAGTGTTTATCCCAAACTTGGTACAAATTCTGAAACCCTTATGCCATTTGATATGAAAGGGTGTCAGATGGGACTGGAATGAGACATGTGCATATGCTCTTACTGCTGCAAAATGAGTGGTCAAGACAGTGCAGGCCTTGAGTGTGATGGACCCATCAAGGCCCTCTGAGCTGGATGTCCATATGACCAAAGACGATTATGCTGGGGTCTCTGGTAGTGGCTTGAACAGACTCACCAACCTAATGGATTTTGGTCACAACTCGGGAAATGAGCAGAGGTACGGTACACCTTAATAGAGAAACAACTGTCTGTCAGGTACCACACCTTGTTGGCTATGGAGCCAATCACTGGGACGGCCCCAATAAAGGCAATAACCACCTAATCCCATCATGGAGACTGGACCCAAAGCCAAGGAGTGGCATGGCACAGATGTCTACACTCACCAAGTGGGGCGCATACCTACAGCAGTGTACTGCTCTCTCTACTAGCCCTTTGAGTAGAGAACTCCAATATTTACTGGGGCCAATGACATATACCAGTGAAAGGCAAGAAGAATTTGCTTTGAGCCATCTGTAGTAAAGAGCCTTTATCAGGAGGGAAGAACTCCTATATCTGAAAATGCATGGTACACAATTGGCTCCAACTGTGAGCAGCCCCTGAAATGGAGGGCTGCAGCTTTCCATGCTAAGACTTAGACAACATGAATGGAAAATGGTGAGGGGAAGAGCAGTCAATGGGCAGAGTTACAGGCAGTAGGGCTTGTGATTACCCAGGAGCCCTCCCCACTAGTTGTTTGCATTGGCAGCTGGGCCATCTACCGAGGCTTGGCTCATTGGCTACTGGCATGGCACCATGTCAACTGGTTGGTTGGTCACCACCCCCTCTGGGGGCAAGAGTTGTGGCAAGACTTATGAGTCCTTGGTCAGACTAAAATAGTGACAGTATATCACATGATAGGCCATTTGCCACTGGCATCCCCAGGAAATGATGAAGCAGATAAATTGGCCCAGGTACACTGGCTAGAAGGAAAGCCTGCCTCTGCTGTGGTGCAGTGGTTACATCAATATTTGTTGCATGCAGGGTAGAAGACAGTGTGGGCTGTAGCCCATTGGTGGAGTCTGCCTTTAACCTTTGAAGAAATCTTTCCATCCTAAGACTTAGACACATGAGCAACAGTGCTATGGTGTTTGAATGAGAAGCCCCAGAAAGGGGCATTAAGCCCCATAGATATGTTAACCCACTTGCTGCCTCTCCAATACTATTGCAAGTACAAACTAAGTAGAAATCGTTGAAGCCATAGTTTGGCCACCAGAATAATATCTTGCTACCAGTATGACAGCAATAAATCCCAGGGACTCTATTCAGTGGATGTGGCCTTGAATATTCCAACACATGGACCAGCAATAGGTGGCCCACCTGGCACCTTGGGGACAGGCCTGAGAGCTGGCCTCCTGTGTATTCCAGGAGTAATGGCAAAGTGCCCCCCAAACATTGTGGTAGTATATCCTAAATGGCCAGAAGGTAGGAACATCTTATCATGGAGTTTTGTTTCACCTTTATGGACAGTGTATGAACCTCTACTAGCACTATACATAGACCCCTCCGTGACCCCCACAGGGAGAAGGGTAAAGGTATAGTATACTAGACCTGGAAGGCACCGCCTTCGTGCTACAGTCCTATCACAGGACCACTCTCTTGTATGCATCCTACCTGATGGACAAGATTTGCCTACGTTGGTGTCATTAAAACATGTATTTTATCACCCTTAAGGTTAATCTCCTCTAATGTCTTTGTGGATTGGGCACACATTCTAACAAAAACTGCCAATACATCTGATTGCGGGGTGTGCACAGAGCTCCCTACCAGTTCTGCTACTGTTCTCCTGTGAAAGTGTGAGTCATGAATTCATCTGAGTAGAATAGGTCTAAATACAGCTGGAACGACCACTTGGTGGCAATCAATAAGTCCTCAGGCTTGAGGATGACTCATAATTTTTGTTATCTGTATGTTATTATAGCCTCTGTTGCTGTTATTGATTCTGGTTACAATGTTTCAGCTTTCTTGCACAGGGACCACTGCAGAAGATTGAGGGCACATAGATTATGAGGCAAAAATCCTGGAGGGGTAGCAAGTAGTGAAAATGGAAGTACCACGGCCAGGATCCTAACCTGACCCTAATCTACTTGTCCACTGTGCATGTGCAATGCTTACAGGTGCATGCTGGCACATGGGTTGACAATGAGCTATTATAGTCTATATAAAAATATAAAATATGTATTTTTTAACAACAACAAAAAAAATATATATATATCTATATATATACATTGCTATATAAAGAGCTCTGCCCAGTTCTCTCCCCAGTGGCAGAAAGGCCTGGAGACAAAGGTGGAGGTGGACTTGCTGCAAGCTGACTTGCTGGATGCAGATGTGATTCTAATCTCTCCCAGTACTAGACAATCTTTCGGAAAAGCAAGTGGAGAATACAAATTCCAGTTCAGCTTTGCACATATGAAATATTATATTTAAAAACTTCTGAAGGCTCCTGAATAAGAATTCACACACTTTAGGAGTTAGAAAAAGACATCAAAACATGTCAATTAAAAAAAATCAATAAAAAGGAAAGGTTTGCTGTAGTATATAGTGGTCATAAATAAATACAGTTGCATTATAACTAATGCCTTGACAGTGATTATAATACACCATGGTTTCTCGTAGTCTACAGCCTTCAATCCCAATATTCATATTTTCCACATTGCTATCTGACTTACAATGGTCACAGAGGATACAATGAATTCTTAGAAACTTCAGGTAAAAAATTACTCCCCACCCTAAACCCCTAAATTCAACTCAGAAGCTAGAAAATAGGAGTAAGTCATTAATTTTTATTTTAATTTTGGAGTAGCAATACTTCAATTTCCACCAACATTTTAGGCAAGATTAAGTCAGAAGCTTGTAGTGGCCATCTTTACCACCACATGATAGAGACCCTATGCGAGAATGAAGCCTTCAGCAAGAGAAGCAGAGCCTAGAGAGGAACAGAAACAGATTCTTGCCTAGATTATCAGAATAGCTAAATCTAGATGTGCTTAAAACCAATGTATTGTCTAAACATTTTAGGTGAATCAGGCAATACAATGTCTTGAGCAAATGAATTCAGTTTCTAGCACTGCAACCTAAAGAAGCATGACTAATAGAGGAATCTATTCTTATAAAATACCAAGGTGAGAAAGGAAACATAGAAAAGGAATAATGACTTGGCTTCCGTTTCTCCTCCAGTGTGTTGCGTTTTCTTCGCGGCCGCCGAAAATGAACCGTTTCTTCGGGAAAGCGAAACCTAAGGCTACGCCGCCCAGCCTGACTGACTGCATTGGCACGGTGGACAGCAGAGCAGAATCTATTGACAAGATTTCTCGACTGGATGCTGAGCTTGTAAAGTATAAGGATCAGATCAAGAAGATGAGAGAGGGTCCTGCAAAGAATATGGTCAAGCAGAAAGCTTTGCGGGTTTTAAAGCAAAAGCGGATGTATGAGCAGCAGCGGGACAATCTGGCCCAACAGTCATTTAACATGGAACAAGCCAATTACACCATCCAGTCATTAAAGGACACCAAGACCACGGTTGATGCTATGAAACTGGGAGTAAAGGAAATGAAGACAGCATACAAGCAAGTGAAAATCGACCAGATTGAGGATTTACAAGACCAGCTAGAGGATATGATGGAAGATGCAAATGAGATCCAGGAAGCACTGAGTCGTAGTTATGGCACTCCAGAACTAGATGAAGATGACCTAGAAGCAGAGTTGGATGCATTGGGTGATGAACTCCTGGCTGATGAAGACAGTTCGTACTTGGATGAAGCAGCATCTGCACCCGCCATTCCAGAAGGTGTTCCCACTGACACGAAGAATAAGAATGGAGTCCTGGTAGATGAATTCGGATTGCCACAGATCCCTGCTTCATAGACTTGCATCATTCAAGTGCTTCGTGTAAAACAAACACATATTCTGGGACTATTTGTCTTTCCAAATTTACCATAACAGATTTAGGTTTCTTTCCTGTCTTCAGAGGGAAAGGTTAATTACGTTGCTCCTTTATTTTTTTCCGTTAAGATACTCATTGCTTGGGGGATTCTTCCTTTGTACTAAATTTTTATTCCTTTTCTCTTACGAAAGACTAAACTTATTTAAAAGTATCAGTGACTATGTATGACTTGTTCTCATTCATTAATAGTAATTTGAAATGAAACCAAGGAAATGGGAATCTTTAAATTCTATGACAGCATATCTCCACAATCTCAAACTGACCTGACACATTGATAAGACAAAGGGATTGTTCATATTATAATTCAAAACCATTTGCTATTATGGTATTATAGGTTGGTTAAAGTGATGGCCTTTTTTGATGGGTTTGTTGTGTCCTGTGAGTAAATCATTACTATGTCCAGTATTGGAATGGAATTATCACTACTGTATCATGAGTGGATATTTTGATTATGGTTCCCTCAGTATTACAGCCTGGCTTGTAATCAATAATGAATATTTCTTGATATTTAATGTATAGGACATTTATACTCAATAAATATTTTTCAAAATAAAAAAAAAAGAAAAGGAATAAGTGGTCTTTCCTCTATGAAAAATATACTCATTAATATTGGAGATTTGCCAGACTTTCTGGAAGCTGTTAGAGATGTCAGTCATTCATTAATCTAATCGCTGCACCCTGACTCACCCCTTTTTCTAATTTATCTACACCCTCTTGAGAATCCAGGGCCTGCCTCCATAGCCTAGATGAATGCGGAGTGAGTCACAGGATCTCCTCCCAGTCACAGCTGTTTTACAAGGAGTGGGCAGCATACTGAAATTGGCCAGTCCAATTCTCTTTCCTGAAAATTTGAAATTGTCTAGTCTCTGGTGAGCCTTAGACTTAAAGGACATAACTTGGTGTGGCATTTCATACACATGCTCTTTAAAAAATAAATCAAGCAAGGGAAAAACGTGTTGCAGTATTAACAGAGGATGGAATCTAAATATCCAATATTCACCAAAAAGAAACAGAAAGACAATAACTCCCTTGGTCTCAGGCTTGTTCTCATTCCATAGCCCTAGCATTAGTTCTCTTAAGGCCTGGCTACATTGTTTGCCTTTGTAATTATTCAATATATTCCCTCCTTCCAGTTTGAGCTAGTTTGAATGAGTTTCAGCTACCTGCAACCAAACAATTTCTTTTTGAAAAATAGCCCATCTAGTGCATGTGGAATATTTTGAGATCCTTTAAATAAAAAGTGAAATTAATTCAAAATATGAATAAAGGTGGTCTCAACTTTTAGATTCAATTTTTGCTTTTTTGCTCATCTTGAAGAGAAACTCCAGAAAGCCAAATCCTCCACTGTGTGGAGGTTTTCTATTTCAGGTCCTTAGATTTAGCTTTTTGGACATTGATAGAAACCATCAGAGGATTTAATTCAGGCAGGGAAATGAAAAACAAGTAAAGGGACCATATTTTTAAAGCATGATCTTGATGTACTTATGGGGACTTGTCACCAGAGAAGTCCTTCCAAAACCCTAAACTGATCATGGCTTTTCTGCTTCAAACCGTCTTGTAGTGCTCCATTTCCTTAAATATAAAATGCAGACTTACAAATGCTTAGTGCCTACCTACCTCTCCAGTCACGTGTCCCACTCAATCCTTCAGGTGTACCTTACTAGCACTTCACAAAATCTTTCAACACAGTATCCCTGACGTTAGAATAAAATGAACCCATCCTTCTGGGATCCAGAGGCATTGCCAAGAGCTGCTCTTGTAAGCACAAAACACATGAAATATTCATGTTCGACTGCATGAACGTGTACATTCTATTCAATAATATATACATATTTGTTTGGGGATATATTTTCCTAGAATTGACAGTCCATGATGAGTTTTAGGATTGCCTCATCTGTTTCCCTATCCCTAATGTCTGTCACAGCACCTAGCACTGATCAGGTATTCCATAAATATTTGTCAAATGAATAAATGACCAATTCCTATTGGATGAATAAAGTCGTATCTATTTTGTGGCCTTATATGCCCCTGGCACAGAACTCTGTATGACAGCTTGAGAAGCAGGCCTCTGGTCATTCTGAACTGCTTGTCATCTCCTGACTCTTTCCAACACACCCTTCAAGATACAATTAACTGTCATCTGCTTGGAAGCTTTCCCCCACTACTCGAGGAAAGGGCACCCCTGTGCTCTGTAAGCAGTTTTAGTATGAAATTCAGTACACTGTATTATAATTATTAACCTGCTTCCCTGTCCTTCCTACCTACAAGATCAGAAACTCCTGGAGGAGTTTGTTCTCCTGTAGCACCAGCATCCGGCCCGTCGCCGGCTTGAATGACCTTTGTGTTGAATAAATAAATGAGTGAATGGTTCCGATTACCCGGAAAAGACACAGCACTCCTGTCATTATGTGTCTTTGCAGGTCACCACTAAATGCCAAAATCATCACAATGAGGAACTATAAAACCTGAGATATGCCTCTGGTCAAAATATCATCTGTTACCTCTCCTTTAGAAAGACTGAGCAGACGATGAAATTATGACCAGAAACACTTTAAATGCAGAGTCACCAATTTTTGAATTGTGTTTGTACCAAGAGCTACTATGTACTACTATGTCTTCTACCTGAATGGAACTTGCAACTAAACAGTCATGAATTAAAAGAGAAAAAGCATGGCCCTCTTCCATGATCCTTTCAGCCACATGGCCTGTTACTCAGAGGTCCAGTTACCAGCCCAGAACATATACCAGATCGTGAAGAGATTTCAAACTTAATGCTAAACACAACTAAGCATTTAAATACTTTAGAAAATTCAACACTAATGAATTTGTCCGACAGCTCAAATATTTATCTTTTGCTTTAGAAACACCAATGGGAGAAAATAGAAGTTTATGCTGTGTGGGTCATGCGAACGTAGAATAAACAGCCAATCTCCAGGGTAGTTTGTACCCTACTCAGAGTTAGGGAACCCTTCCAACATTACTGTGTCCTTTATAATCTATAACACTTTGGGGAATCTGGAAATTGTTTTGCTGTCAAAGCATAGAGGGGGAAGGAGGGGCAACATGCCAGCTCCACTTACAGCAAGCACAAAAGTGCCATTCTCTCATCCAGCAAAACAGTAAGATTAGCTCGTTTATCACTAATTTTTCACTCTCCTCGCCTGCTTTGTAAACACGGCATGGATGACTTTGCCGCTTATCAGCTGCAAACTGAATCTGCCTTTGTTGAAGCACCGTCAATCAGCAGGCTTTCTGTGCATACACTCAGTGATATACCCAACTAAAAAAAGACAGACTTTCATTTTCCCCAGCAATATCAGGGGAAAAAAAAAACAGAATGAAAACAAAAAGGACTCTTCTGTACAGTATAACCTAGAGTTCTTTACTCTGCCAGACAGAATGAGATTAAAAACCAATGAAGGTCAACGCTATTAACATTTGGATCAGAGGGTACTTTGCCTGTTAGGATCTAGTTAGACTGGGCCTTTGTAATTGCCCGGTTTGTTTCCAGCACGTCACGTAAACACTAACACTAGCGAAAGCCTGGGTGGTCTCAGGCTCCACAGAGACAGCTCAAAGGCCAGCTTTATCTTCGATTAGCAGCAAAAACATGCAACTCTTTATATACCAATTTGAATAGTCAATGAACCTCTTCATTTTGCTAGTGCCATTTGATTGTGACATTTCCAAATGGACCGTAATTTGATTTCCCCTTAGAACCCTTTTGCTGTACATTTTTCTTAAGTATGTGATTGACAGCTTCCTTGCACACTAGGCAACTTTGAGGGCCAACACATTAGACTTAACAAAGAATGCCCTTGATCATCAGAAAAGACTAAGAAAATCTGAGTGCTAGCCCAGAAGTTAACCTTTCTGATTAAATTACTGTCAACACACCATGAAACAGCTTCTTCCTCAAGTGCTGGCAGTAGTATCTTTCTTTTGCTTTTATGTTTCCCAAACATTGTAGCTGAACTCTAAGAGCATTGACTAGACTAAATTTATTATGCTCTACTCATATTGCCCTTTCCCATTCAAAGCAAATAAGGCAGGGAAAGCTGTATGTCACTTTGAATCCATGCTCAAACCTTCAAAAAGAGCTGAGCAATATTTACATTTCCATCAATATCGATACATGTAAAGGAAGCTCTTCTACATTTATTACTTCCATTTTCCTCTTTACCCACACACACCTTAGTCCTCAAATCTTTCTGAAGCCTACTCCTCCTACACCAGATGTCAGGGGTCCTCCAATGTGATGAGCGCTCCTAACATTTCCAGGCTTTATATGTGGACCATTGTGGTTCACTCTTGTTTCTTGTTTATGGATATCCAAGCCTTAAATTATATTATTTATTAATTCCCATCTCTCCTGCTAGACTCCAAGCTTATGAAGGACAGGCGAGGGCCCACCTTTTTAGTACTTGGGACTGACTCACTGAATGACTCTTTAGAAGAGCAGAGACCATTTCAAAAAGAGCACTACTCCTTTACTCCCAATGGCCCTGAAGGTATTTAAATGATGCATACAGAGCTGTATGTATTTGCTGTAGGAATGGTATAAATATTCTTAATAAAAAACCTTAAATATATAAGCCACTTGGGAATTATAGAATTTCCACAGAGTTTACTTACCCTCTAGGTTATTTTTTTAATTAAGTGTTATTTGTTGCATTATTCTTACTGCCTTGCTTTGGTTAGATTGTTTGAATTTCAATTTGGTTAGATTTGCAATGAGAGAAACCCCCAGTGAAGCTAGCTTAAAAAACTGATATTCTCAAAAACCACAGCCCAGCCTGAGGAGAACTACAAAGTCAGGCATCTACCCCTCTGGTCCTGTCTTCATTTTTGCTTCTCAAGTGGCTGTACCATTTTCTCTTCCACCTCTGTATGGTATATCACTGGTACCTCAATATTATGGCTTCAACCCTTGAATCTATATAATTCAGTCTCAGAACCCAAAGCAATCTGAGTTGTTCTACCCATGTCCCAGTCCAAATTTGGGGGATTGAAAAACTAGTTGACCCAGTTTTATTTATGTTTCTGCCTCTAGTCAATCATTTATGACCAAAGTCACAGGATACATGAACTATCCCTATCAGGGCCATAGGTGGGATATGTCTATAAGAAGGGAATGGAAGAAGGCAAGAAAATAAAAGACATTCCCATTAAACATATTTTTAAATGTTTTCTACCATGCACAAAAAACCTGAATTCATTGTTTTATTATTTATTACTCAACCAATTTGTATTGAACATTGACTATTCAAGGTTCTAAGATAGATTTCCAGATACGAAGATGATTGCAGAGTCAGGGCTGAAGAAATACACACTTCAATGGAAAAGCAGACATGGAAAAAAATTTAAATATATTTTGATGTCATAAAAAATGCTGCCAGCTTTTCAATAAATAGTTAACATGTTTAGATATTCATGTGCAAAAGAACAAACTATGACTTAAACATCACAATTCATATGAAAATTAACTCCAAATGGGTAATTGGCATAAATAGAAAATGAAAGATTATAAAAGGTTTAGACAAAAACATAGAAAACCTTCATGACCTGGAGCCAGGTAAAGAGCTCTTATATGTAACACCAAAGCATGATCCATAAAGAAAAACACTGACAAATTGAACACTTGTTTGCAAAAGATACTCCTAAGAGAATGAAAATGCAAGTTACAGGCTTGGGAAGAAATTTTGCAAATTCTGTATTGACAAAGCACTTACATCTAGAATATATAAAGAACTCTCAAAACTCAACAAAAATTAATAATAAAAAAATTAATGCAACTCAGTTTTTTTAAATAAAATGGGTATAATATTTAAATAGACACTTCACCAAAGAGGATATATAGATGACAATTTAACACATGACAAGATGTTCAACATTACTAGCCACTGAAAATTATTTTACATTAAACAATCCATTATGTAAAGATGAACACTATATTATCATCTCAATTAGGGAAAACTAATTAGTTAATTAAAGAAAATTCAATACTTCTTTGCAATAGAAAATATTACCGACCTAGGATTAGAAGGACAATCTGGGAGAGTAATGTCAGTATCATTGGATGTGAGTTTTTCCCTTTTTCTCTTCTCTTTGATTTGCAACTGATCAGACATCCATAATGATGTGCATAACATCCTAGGACACCCAAATGGTCTCACACCCACCCACCCCTAATCTGCCACCACCTTTTCTTCCCCACCAACTTTTTTTTAGTGTACTCCCAAACTTAGTGGTGTGTCAGCTCTGATAAAAGGAACCAAAAACTTCTTCTATGCCTTCTGGAAAATGAAAGGAAGCCTCCTAACTGCCAACCTGTTGAATTGCTAGAATCAAAGTAAACAAAGACTTGCCTATATAATAAGGTGTTCACTACTTCAAATGTTGCAGCAGAGGTACTTCTCTTAAAATACCAAGAAAAAATCATGATAATACAGTATCACAAAAGGAAAATGACAATTTTCCAGCCACCAAACCAAAGACATGGAATATTACAATCTAACTGATAAGACATTCAAAATAGTTATGAAGAAATTCAATAAGCTATAAGAAAACTCATAAAGGTAATACAATGATCTCAAGAATAAAATTAATGAGCAGAAGGAGTACTTTACCAAAGAAATTGAAATTCTTAAAAAGAACCGAACAGAAATTCTGGAGCTGAAGAATCCAATAAATGAGATGAAGAATGCATTAGAGTGCATTGGAAATAAAGCAGATGGGATGGAGAAGAGAATTATTAAGCTGGAAGATAAAAATCTAGAAATGATTCAAGTAGAAGAGGAGAGAGAACTGAGAGAACTAAGATTTTTAAAAAGTGAAGAAACCCTCCAAAAACTATCAGATTCCATTAGTAAGGCCAACACAAGAAAAAAGGGTATTCCAGAAGGAGAAGAGAGAAAGAAGGGGACACAGTTTAAACAAAAAAAAATATCAGAACTTCCCAAACCTATGGAAGGATCTAGGGATATATAAGCCCATGAAGCTAATAGAACATCTTATTTTCTCAATACTAAAAGACTTTCTTCAAGACACATCATATTAAAACTTTTCAAAAGTCTTAAGAAAGAAAAAATTTTATAGGCACCCAGAGGAAAAAAAGACAGTAACTTACAAAGGAAATCCTATTAGGCTATCAACATACTTTTCAGCAGAAACTTTACAAGTCAGGTAGGAATAGGATGACATATTCAAACAATGGAATTTAAAAACTGATAGACAAAAGTACTCCATCCTGCAAAGCTGTCCTTCAGATATGAAAGAGAAACAAAGACTCCCAGACAAACAAAAGCTGAGGGAGTTCACCACCACTAGACCTGCCTTACAAGAAATGTGGAACGGAGCTCTTCAAGCTGAAACAAAAAGACAATAAGAGTACACAAAACTCTAATTATTATAAATAGAATACTGTAAATACTTTTTAGAGTAGTGCATTAAATTCTTAATTCTAGCATAAAAGTTAAAGGAAAAGAACATTAAAAATAACTATAGCTATTACAACTTGGAAACAAAATCACAGCAAAAATACTAAAAGGAAGAGATTCAAGATGGCGGTGTGAGAGGTGAGACAGAGAACTCCTCCCAAAACCACAGATAGTGTGAAAATATAGTTAATACAACTGGCCCTAAAACAGCAACAGGAAAGAAGGCTGCACCAGACTGCATACAGACCTCACGAACAGAGCAGACCACATAAAGCAGGGTAACATACGAAAGCTTTGATCCTGCGGGACCGATCCCTTATCCCACCCCAGCTCACCCGCTGGAGGAAGAGACATGGAATGGGGGAGGGGTTGGATGCCTGGAACGACTGAACACCTAGCCCTGGAGATCTGCTTTGAGAGCAGAAACCTACATTGTGTGGTGCTCTGGAGGATGGGGAGCTGAGACAGGCAGAGTGCTTGAGAGACAGATTCTGGGCATTTGTGGATGGGATCCACACCCTGCCACTCTGAGACAAGGGAAAGGCAGGCAGTCTGAGAGGCTTCCTAGGAGCGAGAGGGCTGCTGAAGGCATGGGGTTGGCACGGAGCTTGCTGCGCAGGAGAAGGGATAGGGAGACAAGGTTGTCTGGGCTCGTTCTGCCCAGCATATTGGGAACTTTGGGGAAATTCAGGCACTCCATCCTTGTAGCTGGCTACTCAGCTCCGAGGCCCCCTCTGTGATATGCAGCCTGCTGAGCCTTCCTCCTGGTCTGACAGCACCAGCTCGCAAACCGGGAGTCACTGCTCTGGCATCAGGCCAGACAAAGAGAGGCCTCACCTACAACAGCTAGAGATGCCAAACACAGAGGCTTACACCTGTGTGTTCGGCCCACTGGCTGTGATACTGAAGACAGGCACGGCAGATGGGAGTCAGGAAACAGATGTTTCCTCCCCCCAGGCACCAGTACCGCTCCCCTAAACCCCCAACCTCACCCTCGGGGCTGAGCAGCTCAAGAGACAGGAGCTTCTGGGCAACAAAGGGCACCACACAGAAATATGAAATGTCAAAGGAACATGGTACAGACCAAAATCTCACAAACCCCAGAAAAAGGGCCAAATGAAACTGAACTTACCAATCTTCTTGAAAGAGAGTTCAAAATAAAAATCATAAACATGCTTATGGAGGTACAGAAAAATATTCAAGAACTCAGGAATGAATTTAAGACAGATTCAATCATTAAGAAATTCCATATCTGAAGTGAAACATACAATGGAGGGATTTAAAAGCAGATTAGATGTAGCAGAAGAGATGGTAAATGGAATAGAAATTGGAGAAGAGGAATACATAATAAAGAATGAAAGAATATTGAGAGAACTCTGTGACCAATCCAGATGGAACGACTTTTGCATAATAAAGGTACTAGAAGAAGAAGAGAGAGAAAAAGGGTAACCACAAATCTAAAGCCTGCAATGGCAATAAGTACATACCTATTGATAATCACCCTAAATGTAAATGGTCTGAATGCACCAATCAAAAGACATAGAGTCACTGAATGGATAAAAAAAGAAGACCCATCTATATGCTGCCTACAAGAGACCCACTTCAAACCCAAAGACATACATAGACTGAGAGAAAAGGGATGGAAGAAGATATTTCATGCAACTAATAGGGAGAAAAAAGCAGGAATTACAGTACTTATATCAGACAAAATAGACTTCAAAACAAAGAAAGTCACAAGAGACAAAGAAGGACATTACATAATGATAAAGGGGTCAGTCCAACAGGAGGATGTAACTATTATAAACATCTATGTACCCAACACAGGATCACCTACATATGTGAAACAAATACTAACAAATTAAAGGGGGAAATAGAATGCAATGAACTCATATTGGGAGACTTCAACACACCACTCACTCCAAAGGACAGATCAACCAGACAGAAAATAAATAAAGAGACAGAGGCACTGAACAATGTATTAGAACAGATGGACCTAATGGACATCTACAGAACACCCATCCAAAAGCAACAAGATACACATTCTTCTCAAGTGCACATGAAACATTTTCAAGAATAGATCATATACTAGGCCACAAAAATAGCCTCAGTAAATTAAAAAAGATTGAAATTGTACCAACCAGCTTTTCAGATCACAAAGGTATGAAACTAGAAATAAATTACTCAAAGAATATTAAAAAGCCCACAAACAAATGGAAGCTTAATAACATGCTCCTAAATAATCAATGGATCAATGACCAAATAAAAACAGATCAAGCAATATATGGAGACAAATGACAACAGCAATTCAACACCACAAAAGCTATGGGGCACAGCGAAGGCCATGCAAAGAAGGAAATATACTGCAATACAGGCCTACCTGAGGAAAGAAGAACAATCCCAAATGAACAGTCAAAACTCACAGTTAATGAAACTAGAAAAGGAAGAACAAATGAGGCCCAAAGTCAGTAGAAGGAGGAACATAATAAAGATTAAAGCAGAAATAAATAAAATTGAGAAGAATAGAACAATAGAAAGAATAAATGAAAGCAGAAACTGGTTCTTCGAGAAAATAAACAAAATAGATAAACCTCTAGCCAGACTTAACAAGCAAAAAAGAGAGTCTACGCATATAAACAGAATCAGAAATGAGAAAGGAAAACTCACTACAGACATCACAGAAATACAAAGAATGATTAGAGAATACTATGAAAAATTATATGCTAGCAAACGGGATAACCTAGAAGAAGTGGACAACTTTCTAGAAAAATACAACCTTCCAAGGCTGACCCAGGAAGAAACAGAAAATTTGAATAGAACAATTACCAGCAACGAAATTGAACTGGTAATCAAAAACCTATCTAAGAACAAAACTCCTGGCCCAGACAGTTTCACTGCTGAATTTTATCAAACATTTAGTGAAGACCTAATACCCATCCTCCTTAAAGCTTTAAAAAAGTAGCAGAGAAGGGAACACTCCCAAACTCATTCTACGAGGCCAACATCACTCTAATACCAAAACCAGGCAATGACACCACAAAAAAGAAAATTACAGACCAATATCCCTGATGAACATAGATGCAAAAATACTCAACAAAGTATTAGCAAACTGAATTAAGAAATACTTCAAAAAGATCATCCATCATGATCAAGTGGGATTCATCCCAGGGATGCAAAGATGGTACAACATTCAAAAATCCATCTACATCATCCACTAAATAAACAAAAAGAAGGACAAAAACCACACGATCATCTCCATAGATGCTAAAAAAGCATTCGAGAAAATTCAACATCCATTCATGATAAAAACTCTCAACAAAAAGGGTATAGAGGGCAAGTACCTCAACATAATACAGGCCATATACGACAAACCCACAGCCAACATTATACTTAACAGCAAGAAGCTGAAAACTTTTCCTTTAAGATCGGGAACAAGACAAGGATGCCCACTCTCCACATTTTTATTCAACATAGTTCTAGAGGTCCTAGTCATGGCAATCAGACAACACAAAGAAATAAAAGGTATCCAGATTGTCAAGGAAGAACTCAAACTGTCCCTGTTTGCAGATGACATGATATAGTATATAAAAAACCCTAAAAAGTCCATGCCAAAACTACCAGATCTAATATCTGAATTCAGTAAAGTTGTGGGGTACAAAATTAATACACAGAAATATGTCGCTTTTCTATACACTAATGGTGAAGTAGCAGAAAGAGAAATCAGGAAAACAATTCCATTCACAATTACATCTAAAAGAAATAATATCTAGGAATAAACCTAACCAAGGAAGTGAAAGACTTATACTGTGAAAACTATAAGACACTCATGAGAGAAATTAAAGAAGAAACCAATGAATGGAAACACATCCCATGCTCATGGATAGGAAGAATTAATATTGTCAAAATGGCCATCCTGCCTAAGCAATCTACCAATTCAGTGCAATCCCTTTCAAAATACCAACAGCATTCTTCAGTGAACTAGAGAAAATTGTTCTAAAATTCATATGGAAACACAAAAGACCCCGAATAGCCAAAACAATCCAGAGAAGGAATAATAAAGCAGGGGAATTATGCTCCCTGACTTCAAGCTCTACTACAAAGCCACAGTAATCAAGACAATTTGGTACTGGCACAGGAACAGACCCATAGACCAATGCAACCAACTAGAGAACCCAGATATAAAACCAACCACATATGTCAATTAATATACAATAAAGGAGCTATGGATATACAATGGGGAAATGACAGCCTCTTCAACAGCTGGTGTTGGAAAAACTGGACAGCTAAATGCAAGAGAATGAAACTGGATTATTGTCTCACCTCATACACAAAAGTAAACTCAAAATGGATCAAAGACCTGAATGTAAGTCATGAAACCATAAAACTCTTAGAAAAAAATATAGGCAAAAATCTCTTGGACATAAACATGAGCAACTTCTTCATGAATATATCTCCCCAGGCAAGGGAAACAAAAGCAAAAATGAACAAGTGGGATTATATCAAACTAAAAGCTTCTGTACAGCAAAGGACACCATCAGTAGAACAAAAAGACATCCTACAGTATGGGAGAATATATTCATAAATGGCATATCCAATAAGGGGTTGACATCCAAATTATATAAAGAGCTGATGCACCTCAACAAACAAAAGGCAAATTAGCCAATTAAAAAATGGGCAGAGGAGCTAACAGACACTTCTCTAAAAAAGAAATTCAGATGGCCAACAGGCACATGAAAAGATACTCCACATCACTAATCATCAGAGAAATGCAGATTAAAACCACAATGAGATATCACCTCACATCCATTAGGATGGTCAACATCCAAAAGACAAACAACAATCAATGTTGGCGAGGATGTGGACAAAGGGGAACCCTCCTACACTGCTGGTGGGAGTATAAATTGGTGCAACCATTGTGGAAAGCAGTATGGAGGTTCCTCAAAAAACTCAAAATAGAAATACCATTTGACCCAAGAATCCCACTCCTAGGAATTTACCCTAAGAATGCAGCAGCCCAGTTTGAAAAGGACAGATGCACCCCTATGTTTATTGCAGCACTATTTACAATAGCCAAGAAATGGAAGCAACCTAAGTGTCCATCAGTAGATGAATGGATAAAGAAGAGGTGGTACATATACACAATGGAATATTATACAGCCATAAGAAGAAAACAAATCCTACCATTTGCAACACATGGATGGAGCTAGAGGGTATTATGCTCAGTGAAATAAGCCAGGCAGAGAAAGACAAGTACCAAATGATTTCACTAATCTGTGGAGTATAAGAACAAAGAAAAAACTGAAAGAACAAAACAGCAGCCGACTCACAGAACCCAAGAATGGACTAACACTTACCAAAGGGAAAGGGACTGGGGAAGATGGGTGGGAAGGGAGGGATAAGGGGAAAAATAGGGCTATTAAAATTAGCACACATAATGTACTTGGAGGGGTGTGGGGGTGGACGTGGGGAAGGCAGTAAAACACAAAGAAGACAAATAGTGATTCTATAGCATCTTACTACGCTGATGGATTGTCACTGTAATGGGGTATGTGGTGGGGACTTGATAATAGGGGGAGTCTAGTAGCCACTATGTTGCTCATTTAAATGTACATTAATAATAGCAAAATAAAAAATATATATTCATTTGGCTAATATATATATTAAAAGAAAGAGTAAAAGGATAGAACCTTTAGCTAATGAAGATAACTTACTATCAGCAGAAAAAGAATAATTTTATCAATGATACATTTTATGTAAAATTCATGGTAAACACAAAAGTAAAAACCTAGAGCAGAGATATGAAACTCAAAAAGGAGGAGATGGAAAAAAGATCACCAAAGAAAACCACCAACTTACAAAGGTCAGCAGAAACAGGAGGAAAAAGAAACAATGGAGAGACAAAATAACCAGAAGGCAAATGATAAAATGGCAGTACTAAATCTTTACATATCAAAAGTCACCTTAAATGTAAATGGATTGAACTCCAAAAGGCAGCGTGGTTGAATGGATAAAAAAAGCAAAAACCCACTATATGCTCCCTATAAGAGACTCACCTCAGTTCTGAAGACATACATAAACTCCAAGTGAAAGGATGGAAGATGATATTCCAAGCAAACAGAAACCAAAAGAAGCCAGGCATAGCCATACTTAACATCAGTCAAAATAGACTTTAAGCCAAAAAGAGTAACAAGGGACAAGGAAGATCATATAATGATAAAGGAGTCAATACATCAAGAATATATAACAATTGTTAAGTATATATGCTTCCAACACACAAGCACTTAAACATATTAAGCAAATAACAACAGATCTTAAGGCAGGAATAGAAAACAATGTGTTAACTGTAGGGAGCTCTACCACTCTACCATCAGCAATGGACAGACTATCCAGACAGAAAATCAGTAAGGAAATGTTGAAATTGAACCACACTCTAGAGCAAATGGACTTAACAGACATATACAGAACATTCTGTTCAAAAACAACAGAACATATTCGTCTCAAGTGCACATGGAACATTCTCTAAGATAGATTATATGTTAGACCAGAATACAAACACTACAAATTCAAGACTGAAATCATACCAACTATCTCCTCTGAGCACAGTGGCATGAAATTAGACATCAACAAGAAAAAAAATAAGAAGATCTACAAATATGTGGAAACTAAACAACACACTTGTTAACAATTATTGGGTCAAAGAAAAAAATCAAAAAGGAATTAAAAAATTGTCTCAAAAAAATTAAAATGGAAATAAAAATGTCAAATTTTGTGGACAAAGCAAAATCAGTTCTGAGAAGAGAGTGTATAGCAATAAATGCATATATTAGGAAATTAGAAAGATCTCAAATAAATAACCCAACTTTACACCTCAAGGAACTAGAAAAAGAAGAACAAATTAAGCCCAAAGTTAGCAGAAGGAAGGAAATAATAAAGCTCAGAGTGGAAATAAATGAACAGAGACCAGAAAAACAATAGAAAGGATCAATGAAACTGACAGCTGAGAAACAAAATTGATAAACTTTCAGCTACACTAAGGAAAAAAGAAAGAATACTCAAGTGAAAGAGGAGACACTGCAACTGATACTACAGAAATACATAGAATCATAAGAGATCGTTGAGGAGGAGGGAACACTTCCTAATGCAATCTGTTAAGTCAGCATTCCCTTGATACCAAAAGCAGTTAAGAATGCCACAAGAAAAGAAATATTAGACCAATATTCCTGATGAATATTGATGCAAAATATTAGCAAACCAAATGTAAGAGGACATTAAAAGGATTATACACCGTGACCAACTGGGATTTATCCCTGGGATACAAAGAGGGTTCAACTATACACAAATCAATAAGTGTGATGCATCACATTAATAAAATGAAAGGTAAAAATCACATGATCATCTCAATAGATACGTAAAAGGCATTAACAAAACACAATCCCCTTTCATAGTATAAATCCTTAAAAAATTGTGCATAAAAGGAACATATCTCAACATAATGAAGGCCGTATATGACAAACCCCACAGGTAACATTACACTTAATGGAGAATAATTGAAAGTGTTTTCTCTAAGATCAGGAAAAAGACAAGGATGTCCACTTTCACCACTCTTGTTCAACATAGTACTAGAAGTCCTAGGAAAGGCAACTAGACAGAACTAAGAAATAAAAGGCATCCAAATCAGAAAGGAAGAAGTAAAATTGTCACTATTTGCTGATGATATAATCCTACATATAGAAAATCCCAAAGAATCAGTCAAAAAACTGTTGGAATTCATCAATGATTTCACTAAAGCAGGATAAAAAAATCAACATTAGAAATCAATTGCATTTCTTTATGCTAATGATGAAGCATCTGAAAAAGAAAGAAAACTGTCCCATTCACAATAGCATGAAAAACAATAAAATAATTAGGAATCAATATAACCAAAGAAGTGCAATATCTGTACAATGAAAACTATAAGACGTTGCTGAAAGAAACTGAAGAAAACAAAAACAAATGGAGAGACATCCCATGCTTATGGATCAGAAAAAAACATTGTTAAAATGTCCATACAACCCAAAGCATCTACAGATTCAAGGCAATTTCCATCAAAATACGAAAGGTATTCTTCACAAATATAGAAGAAACAATCTTTAAATTTGTGTGGAACCAAAAAAGTCCCCAAATAGCCAAAGCAATCCTGAGAAAAAAGAAAAAAGAAAAAAGCCAGAGAAATCACACTTGCAGAATTCCAACTACACAAAAAAGTCATATAAACAAAACCATAATGAGACTGGCACAAAACTAGACACACTGACTAGTGGGACAGAATGGAGAGTCTAGAATTAAGTCTCAGCATATATGGTCAACTAAAATTTACAAAGGAGCTAAGAATACCCAATGGGGTAAGGACAGTCTCTTTAACAAATGGTTCTGGGAAAACTGGAGAAATACATGCAGAACAATGTAATTGGATCCCTATTTTAAACCACTCACACAAATTAACTCAGATTGGATCAAAGACTTAAACATAATATCTTATACTATAAAACTTCTAGAAGAAACTGTAGGGAAGAAGTTCATTGATACAGGTCTTGACAATGATTTTTTTTAACATGATGACAACATCTGGGACTAAATTAAACTCAAAAACTTCTACATAGCAAAAGAAACAATAAAATGAGAAAATATACAGAATGGAAGAAAATTTTCATAAGCCATATACTGAAAAAGGGGTTAAAGGGGTTAATATTCCAAATACATAACAAACTCTGTCAACTTAATAACAAACATGTCCAATTAGAAAATGGGCAAAAATATTAAATAGACATTCATCCAAAGAAGGCATGAAAATGGCCAACATGAAAATGTGCTCAACAGCAGTAATTATCAGGGAAATGGAAATCAAAACCATAAGGAAATAACACCTGTTAGAAAGGCCATCTTCTGGTACAACATTTGAAAATCTATCAACATCATCCACCACATCAACAAAAAGATGAACAAAAACCACATGATCATCTCCATAGATGCTGAAAAAGCATTTGACAAAATTCAGCATCCATTCATAATTAAAACTCTCAACAAAATGGGTATAGACGGCAAGTACCTCAACATCATAAAGGCCATATATGACAAACCCACAGCTAACATCATACTTAACAGCGAGAAGCTGAAAGCTTTTCATCTAAGATGGGAACAAGACAGGGATGCCCACTCTCTCCACTGTTATTCAACATAGTACTGGAGATCCTAGCCACGGCAATCAGACAAAACAAAGACATACAAGGCATCCATATTGGTAAAGAAGAAGTCAAACTGTCACTATTTGCAGATGACATGATACTGTATATAAAAAACCCTAAAGACTCCACTCTAAAACCACTAGAACTAATATCTGAATTCAGCAAACTTGCAGGATACAAAATTAACACACACAAATCTGTTGCTTTCCTATACACTATTGATGAACTAACAGAAAGAGAAATCAGAAAAACAATTCCATTCACAATTGCATCAAAAAGAATAAAATACCTAAGAATAAACCTAATGAATGAAGTTAAAGACCTGTACTCTGAAAACTATAAGACACTCCTAAGAGAAATTAAAGAAGACGCTAACAAATGGAAATTCATCCCATGCTCTTGTCTAGGTAGAATAAATATTGTCAAAATGGCTATACTACCTAAAGTAATCTATAGATTCAACACAATCCCTATCAAACTACCAACAGCTTTCTTCAATGAACTGGAACAAATAATTCTAAAATTCATATGGAACCACAAAAGACCCCAAATAGCCAAAGCAATCCTGAGAAGGAGGAATAAAACAGGGGGAATTATGCTCCCTGACTTCAAGCTCTACTACAAAGCCACATTAATCAAGACAATATGGTATTGGCACAAAAACAGACCCACAGACAAGTGGAACAGAATAGAAAATCCAAACATTAACCCAACATATACAGTCAATTAATATTTGATAAAGGAGCCTTGGATATACAATGGGGAGATGACAGCCTCTTCAGCAGCTGGTGTTGGCAAAACTGGACAGCTACATGTAAGAGAATGAAACTGGACTACTGTCTAACCCCATACACAAAAGTAAACTCAAAATGGATCAAAGACCTGAATGTAAGTCATGAAACCATAAAACTCTTAGAAAAAAACATAGGCAAAAATCTCTTGGACATAAACATGAGTGACTTCTTCATGAACATATCTCCCCAAGCAAGGGAAACAAAAGCAAAAATGAACAAGTGGGACTATATCAAGCTGAAAAGCTTCTGTACAGCAAAGGACACCATCAGTAGAACAAAAAGACATCCTACAGTATGGGAGAACATATTCATAAATGACATATCCGATAAGGCGTTGACATCCAAAATATATGAAGAACTCATGCACCTCAACAAACATAAAGTAAATAATCCAATTAAGAAATGGGCAGAGGACATGAATAGACACTTCTCCAAAGAAGAAATTCAGATGGCCAACAGGCACATGAAAAGATGCTCCACATCACTAATCATCAGAGAAATGCAGATTAAAACCGCAATGAGATATCACCTCACACCAGTGAGGATGGCCAACATCCAAAACACAAACAACAATAAATGTTGGCGAGGATGTGGAGAAAAGGGAACCCTACTACACTGCTGGTGGGAATGCAAATTAGTTCAACCATTGTGGAAAGCACTATGGAGGTTCCTCAAAAAACTCAAAATAGAAATACCATTTGACCCAGGAATTCCACTCCTAGGAATTTACCCTAAGAATGCAGCAGCCCAGTTTGAAAAAGACAGATGCACCCCTATGTTTATCGCAGCACTATTTACAATAGCCAAGAAATAGAAGCAACCTAAGTGTCCATCAGTAGATGAATGGATAAAGAAGATGTGGTACATATACACAATGGAATATTATTCAGCCATAAGAAGAAAACAAATCCTACCATTTGCAACAACATGGATGGAGCTAGAGGGTATTATGCTCAGTGAAATAAGCCAAGCCGAAAAAGACAAGTACCAAATGATTTCACTCATATGTGGAGTATAAGAACTGAGAAAAAAACTGAAGGAACAAAACAGCAGCAGACTCACAGAATTCAAGAACGGACTAATAGTTACCAAAGGGAAAGGGACTGGGGAGGATGGGTGGGAAGGGAGGGGCAAGGGGGAAAAAGGGGCATTACAATTAGCAGACGTAATGTTTGGGGGGCACGGGGAGGGCTGTACAACTCAGAGAAGACAAGTACTGATTCTATAGCATCTCACTACGCTGATGGACTGTGACTGTAATGGGGTTGGTGGGGGGACCTGGTGAAGGGGGTAGTTTAATAACCATAATATTGTACATGTAATTGTAGATTAATGATACCAAAATAAACTATTAAAAAAAAAGGCCATCTTCAAGAAGACAAGAGACAACAGTTGCTGGCCAGGATGTGGTGAAAAGGAAAGTATTATACATTGTTGTTGGGAATGTATAGTGGCCCAACCACTATGGAAAGCAATATGGAGTTTTCTCAAAAAATCAGTAGATCTACCATATGATCCAGCAATTCCTCTTCTGGGTATGTACCCAAAGAAAATGAAAACAGGATTTTGATGAAATAAATGCATTCCCATGTTTATTACAGCATTATTCAGAATAGCCAAGATATGGAAACAATCCAATGCCCATCAACAGCTGAATGGATAAAAACTATGAGGTCCATATATATAATAGAATATAGTTCAGTTGTGAGAAAGGAGGATATCCTTCCATTTGCAACAACATGGATGGACCTTGAGCACATTATGCTAAGTGAGATAAGTCAGACAAAGCCAAATATTGAATGATATCACTTACATGTGGAATCTAAAAAAATTAAGCAAAAAACAGAGAGTAAAATGATAGTTACCAGGTGATGGCATAAGAGTGATGGTATTTGAGTGTACAAACTTGTAACAAGCAGTAAACAAGCCATAGATATTTAATGCCCATATAATAAACATAGAAAACAATATTGTACTATAATGATGTAATGTGATGATACTACATCAATCCTATAACAAATAAATGTATCAAAGTAACACACTGTATACCTTAAACACACAATGTTACTTGTCAAATTTATTCAATAAAAAAAAAATTAAATTTTTGAAAATTAAATTAATCTATAATGGATTTTACATTACAGATTTCAGTATGAAAAAATTAATCAAAAAGGACAATCTGATAGTGTCCATCAAAAGCCTTTAACCTATAGCAAAAATCATATTTAAAACATTTCCTTTAATATTAGAAGCAAAACAATTTCCACTTTTATCATTTCTGTTCAACATTGTCCCATAGACCTTAAGCCAACACAAATAAAAAATAAATAAATAAAAGATGTAAGAATTAGAAAGGAGGAAACAGAATGGCCCGTAGATACAAATAATAAAACTGTCTTATTATTTACCTCTTTAAACATATTTTAAATTCTGTTTCTGATAAATGTGATATCAGGACCACTTCTGGGTATGTTCCTATTATCTGTATTTTTTTTTTGATTTTCATTCTTTTGATTGTGTACCCTGACAGACCTGAGCAGTTTTCACTGAATGCTGGACATTGTACATGTAACTTTTCATCTAATCAGTCAAAAATTAGTATCTTTGTGAATTCCAAAAGGCCTGAATAATATTTTTCTTCCAGGCAATTCACATTTGCTTCTTTTTGGTATTTGGGGAATTTCACCAAACTTAAGGCACTCTATTGAATTGCTCCAATTATGGACTTTTTTGTCTATGAGATAGCAAAAATTCAAATCTCTAACTTGTATGATATAGATATAGATGAGCAGTTTACTTAGTTCTTTATATGTCCTAGCCTTATATATGTGTCTCAAGTGGACTCAATTTACCCCACTCCCTTGGCTAAGCCCAAGACTTAGTCCTTTCTCACTCCAAGTGGCTACTGATCTCCAAAATTTTGGTTTCTCATTATTACCTCACTCCAACCATTGGAACAGCATCAACCTCTGTATCAATGTTTGCCTGCTTGCATAGTTTTAGCATTTCTCAATTTTTCTGGTTTTCATAGATTTTCTTAAATTCCTTATTGGCTTAGCAATACATTTTAAATTATATTTGTTGTAACTTATAGTATCTGTTTTGTGTTAGTGCAAGACTATATGGAATGCCTTGTGTTTGATACTGCCAGAATCAGTTGGGTGAGCTACAACTACTTCTTCAAATTTATTGAGTCAGCTGATATTTCTATTTTAGTTGATTTTCCTGGGTACTTAAAAAGTGGGGATTTTTTGAAGATTTAGTATTTAATATCTGTTAACTAGACCTATCTTATTCATTATGATATTTAGGTCTTCTACATCTGTACTTTTTATCTAGTTGATACTCATTAAATAAGGACAATAAGTTAGTATCTCTTATTATGAATGTTTCTGTGCATAATTCCTTAAATTTCTTGTCATTTGTGTCTTATTAACATTGATACTATGTTATTTAGTACATAGATCTTCATTGAAGATTCACCATTCATAAAATTCCCTTCCTTTTATTTTATGCTTTTTGCCCAAATTCCTTACAATGCATTTGCTTATCTTTTACTATCCATCTTTCTTGCCTAAGTCTTCCTGTTTGCAGGTACAGTTGGATTTTTAGTTAACTACTCTTAAATCTTCCTGTCTCTTCTAAGAAAAGCAATCTCTAAGATGATTATTTTTCCTTTTAGGATTTTATATGGAAGAACATGCTTTGAATCTGGGAAAATAAATGAGTTTTAGTATTGATCTTCCTCTAATTAATTTCTGATTGTTGAAATGTCCATAAGGCATCTGCTTACATTTTCCCAACTGTTAGGTTAGGAAAAATAATACCTTCCTCATTTACTATTCAGGCTTTTTAAAAATAAAAATACAGAGAGGTTACACTGCAGTAAACTTGTACATAACAGATACCATGACTTTAAAATTTTAGTTTTATCTTTCCCTGCTAACTTAATTGAGAAGAGTCAAATTTAATTTCTTGTAAATTCATGGTCATCAATGAAATAGACCAGTAACTTCCCTATTTTACTACATCATGAAGCAGGGTAGAAATGCTGAGACTCTTGCTCTGAAACACTGAAAAGTAAGACTTCTTTGAGAACAAGAGGTGCAGCAATGCTGTGCGTTCTTTACATAATAATTGGTGAATTTATTCTGTGCTGCTGATTAAATTGGGACAAATACATTTTGAAGTATTCCTTAATTCCAAATTCTAATTCCCATTTCTACTTTTAGAACATTTGATTTGTATTACCTAAGGGTCTTTCATTTAAAAATTTTGCTTTGCCTTTTGATTCCTATACCTTCTCTTTTATGCCTCTGATTTCTTTTACAATGTTCTCATGATTCATAGTCTCCATCTTAACTGTCTATTATTCTTTGCCTCACAAATATACTGAGATTGTTTTATGTTTCTACCTAGAGAATAGTATATGATGGAGTGTGGCTTCTGGTATACTTCCCAGATCATTTACCCAAAAATTTATTTTGGCCTTTACTTCAATTCTATAGTCCATAGTCATTGTTTCACTCAATAAGGAAGATGGAGGTCGAATTTATTGACCAAGAAGTAAATTCCAATGTACCCACCCATGCAAAGCTCATATTGTTTTCTTATTATCCCTTCCCCAAGAATGTCTGTGATCAAGAATTCCAGGTTACATATTAAGGATATAAATTACAACTTGGTCAATCAGTTATCAGAGCTAGCAGAAACATTGGAAAAGACTATACCTAAGAAAACCTCTAAGCCTGTTTATGGCTTCATCGAAGGCTACTGTCTAATTTCATTCTACGTTCTCTATCCTGGGAAAAAGAAGACAAGGTAAGTACTCAAAAATAAGTCAGGAATTTTTCTAGCCAAAGCTTTTTTTTTTTTTTGGCCATGAAACAGAAATTTTCTTCTTTCAGATTGGAAACATTTTCTAATAGATTTTCTGTCAACACTTAAAAGTTGTAGGTTAACAATTGAGGGACTTCTGTGTGATCGAAGTAATCAGGTCATAAATATTAGACCTGAAAGGGTCCTTGGATGTTATTTAGCCCAACCTTCTACATAGTAAATCTGAGATAAGTGATTAATAACAAACACATGTTTGAGGTTACATTTCTAAAGAAATTTTACAAAGAATATATAAGTATGTGAGCAAGGACTTAGATATCTAGTTCTCTAGTATCTATTCCATGCCTAGTTTAATTCTTCTATTACACAAAAAAGCCAAAGTCAACAGAATTGTAAAAATAAAGAAAAGAACCATCATTCCAAGAAATCTGATCGGTCTAATCCCCAAACTACTATAGATTTGGGTCACAGACATTCTCAGTATTTCCAGGGAGATTGTGCCTAACACACTTCTTTAAAGCTGATAATAGTCATGAGTCCAAAGTTTTAAGGATAAAGTTCTAAAATAAGTCATGTTATGGGCATTAAGGGCAAACAATATTCTTTTGAAATGAGGCAAATTTTGTAATTGTATTCCTGAAACTTTTCTCAACATGGACTCTCAAGCATCATTAGTAAGGCATCATTTTTTGAGATGACAAGAAAATGTTCATGCTGGCTGACTCTTGGCACCTAAGTTCCCACGTTTCTATTAGAGGTTGAAGTTGCTTGATGAATTCCAGAAGTTACATACAGCAGTCTATACCTACAATATGATAGGCAAAACACACAATGATGGCTATTCATGGTAATGTAAGACACTCTGTTTTTGCCATTTCTGCTGTTAACTTACTTAGTAGTTTTCTGTATTTTGTAGATTCCCATTAGTCAACCATTTCTGTCTTAAATCTTTTCCTTAAAATCATTTTCAACAAGTTTTAAAAAGAAGATGGGAGTGAGAAAAATTCCTATTAATTTCAGAGGCTTGGGCAACATTGTAAAATAGGTGACTACTGTGTCAAGCATCTGTAACCTGGTTTTTTGTAATTGTCTTTCCCCTACCTTCACCTTGTTACCTTCTCTCCCTTCAGCACAATCCTGTGTAGTGTTCTCCAAGGAAACATTCCCCCACCCCCATCCATTAAATATGTTCTTTGAGAAGGATCTGGTGAGCCATTTACCCTGAAGTGTAAAGGACAGAAAAGGGGTAGTGTGCCAACCTCCATAAGGGCATTAGTTACATTAGAAAAGGAAGAGCAACCCTTTAAGTTAATTAAAGTATAATCAAAATGACTAAAGTTCTTATTATGGAATGCCACAAAGTTCTTATTATGGAATGCCAGACAGTAGCTATATATTTCTTGGAATTAGTAGAGAGTCATTTCAGTACCCCCAGAATATAACTGCTTATTACTAGACCAACAATACTACTGAGAGATGAAAGTTGTGTATTAGTATGTGAAAGCGACGAAATATACAGAAAAGGTTCTTCGGTTCTGAATCTGAAAAAGCAACAGCAAATACAACTTAAGGAATATCATTGTTCTCTGGAATCAAAGTTCAGTCTTACCCTCTTTTTTTCTACAATGAACAATCTCAAGAAATGTCTATAATGGACTTTGAGATGAGGTCAGGAATGAGGCCACATGAACTGTTCCCCATTTCTGGCTACGAATTGTGCTATGTATTCACATGCAACTTTCCCCACAGAGGTCTGAGGTGAAGCCAACTATATTTTGACATGGTACTTTGGGATATAAAACAAGTATGGAAAATACAACCAAAGATACTTAACTCAATAAATTAGGTCTTCTCTGAAATTCCCTTAAGAAGTAGGAAATATATATTACATATGCTTTATGTTCTCAAAAAGTTTAGTTTGCTGTCTTCAAACAGTAACTGTATGCATTGTTTTTTATGGTACTTTAATACAAGAATGTACACATAATTTCCCACCACTAATTCATTAATCCTTGGACAACTCATGGTGGGCTGATGGGGTGAAGAAAGGATTGTGAAAAACATATGATAAATATGCTCTCCCGGGGGTGTTAAGTTTCCCAGCCTTATTTCATTTCTGCCTTGAAACATAAAATGTCTGTGAGTCCATTTGAACTGCAAGTAGGAAAAAGAACAGCTCCTTATTGCTAGGTTTGAGCAAGTCACTTTGATGCCCATGTTTGAGCTACATACATCTCTGAAATAGCAGAGTTTTGTAAAACATGTCCACATTTCAACAGTCTTTAAAGTGCTCAGATGAACTAAATTATTTAACTTCACTGGGCCCCTGGAGGTGTTCTTAAATGGCTACCAAAATTTTATCTTAAAAGGTGTATGGAGATTACACACACCCATTGTAACATTATGTAAAATTATGAGTGGGAACAGACAGTACAAAAGAAGAACCAATATACATAAAATCTAGCATTCCCAAACACCAGGACAGCGCAGGCTACATAATTTGCTAGACAGATACAAAATGAAGATAGGGGGTCCCTTTTTCCTTGGAAATGCCCTGGGTCCCTGCTCAGCAACTTAAGGTGCAAGAGTGGACCCTATCCTTCCCACGTCCAGCTCCACCTGGGTTGGAGGGTAGCAGCCATGGCTAGGCAGGATCAAGGATGTAACAGGCCAATAACCTTTCCTAGGAAGGGAGTAAGGTGAGGCAGGAACGCACACAGGAGTACACACTGTCTGTCTGAGCCCCAGGCCCGTGCTCCATTTTTTTACCGGACTTCTCTTATTAAAACACAACTTCAAAGATAAAAATATTAAGAATATCAACACAGCCACCACAGATCATTAAACCCTATGTGTGGGGCTTCTTGTGAACTACTGCACTAGTTTTTAATCCATGAAACCAGACCCTCACTAGTAATAATCAATTAGAGGGTAAAAGAAAAATAACTTTATTTAAAATAAAAATAACAACTTTGAGTTAATCATGACTAACACTGACCAAAGGTACAAAAATGGTGAAATGCTATTGAAAGACTAAATTAGGACCTGAATGAGTAGAGTGACGCACTTTATATTAATGGATGGGAGGATGGTCATTAAAACATGAACTCTTCCCCTAAATCAGTTTATAAATTCAAGGCACTGTCAATAGGATTTTTAAGTGGAATTAGGCAAATCAATTTTTTAAATTCATATGGAAGAGAAAAGTCTGATAACATCAAAAGTTAATTCAGATAAAGTGCAGAAGAAGAGAAGGATTTTTCATATCAGATTTCAAAACTTACGAAGTTTTCTTCATGCAAAAGAGTGATAAATCAATGAAAGCAAAGTCTGTAGAATATATATATAACCAAGGTGGCATTACAATTTAGCAGAAATTATGCAACACTTGGTAATGAAACAAAGGGATTTTTGTCTACATCAGTATCAATTTAGGTTCTTATCTCAGATATACACTAAAATAAATTTCCGCTATTCAATAGCCTGTGTCTCAACATATTGGGATGCAATTTTAAAGTAGGCTGTGCTCTCAGTCTGAACACCATTTTTTTGATGAACAGATGGTATAAGGGACTAGAAGTAGCAGGAGTGTATTGAACCAAGAACCAAATCACCAAACAGGAAAAATAAAAACTTTAAATTATCATAAGAAAATACAGGAGAGTAAAATTATCATATTAGTGTATGAAATGATTTTTTAAATCAAGAACTAAAAACAATATTCATCAGGGTAAAAAAATGTTAAGATGGCCAACTTTAACATTTAAAACCAGAAGGTTAAGACACAGACCAGGGATAAGTATTTGCAAAGCATGTAATTAATAAAAGATCGAAATATAGAATATATAAAAACAACTACTGCAGATTGATTCAAAATATGAAAAACAATCAACAGAAAAATGTCCAAAGAATATGAAGAGACAATACACAGAAGAGGAAGCTCATATTGCCAATAGCCATTAAAAAAAGATATACAACCTCACTGTTAATTAGGGGCCATAAATTAAAACAATAATGAGATGCCATTTTACACCAAAAAGTCAGAAGGAAAAAAAGTGTTGACAAGAATGTGGGTAGACAGGAATTCTGTACCATGGAGGTGAGAGTGTAAATTGGCATAAGTAATTTAGACATCAACTTGATGATATCCACCAAGAAAACCAAAACTGTATATGCCTTATAATCTACTTCGAAGTATATTTCCTATTACAATTCGTGTATGTGTGGACTAGGGACTGACGTACCAGGATATTCACTGAAGATTTGATTATAACAGCAAAACGTGGGACCTACACATGCATTATTTTTCTTTATTTTCTTTATGATTTTTCTTTATTTCTACCTTAAAAGCTATACTTTCTACTTTAATATTTCTATTTTAGTAGTTGGTCTTCAATTTTTAATGTGCTTGCTCAAATTAGACAAGTCCTTAGAAAGTTAATGTTTACATTCTCCTGAACACCTCAAAGATCTTAGAACTTTGGTCTCCTAGGCCCATCTTCCACATTGTCGCCTAGTATTTCAAGTTTACCTTATTTTCAGCTGACCCTGAGGTGCTTCTTTTCATTTCCCATATTTCTTTTATAATGTGTTTTCCAATGCCTTTGTTCATTGTTGCTTATTGTATCTCACTTATCCCTTCCTTGCCTCTGTAACTTCTTACTTCTGATATTTAACTTATTTTCAGGCATTTTCTGGTTGCTGATGAGAAGTTGGCTAACAGTGTAATGGTCATTCCTTTGTAAAAAAATCTCTTTGGTCACCTTTTATTTTTATTTTTTTACTTTAATGTTTTAATGGTCTACTGCATATTATGATATATCTACATGAATATTTGCTTTTGTGTCTCTTCTCCATTAATTTTACTGAGGATGCATGCCTTCAATCAAGCTGAGAAACTCCTCAGCCATTGTGTCTTCAACCACTTCCTCTCTCTCATTCTCTCCAATCTTTCCCTTGGAAACCAACAGAACTCCAGCCCAACGCAGTGAAGACACCACAATCCATCTGAACAGTTGCCAGACATAAACCACTAGTCCTACCATGCTGATGTGAGGAGCAGAATACCACTCCTATATGGAACTGAGGCCAGAGTCCCCTCAACACACTGGGGCCAGAACCCCAGCCCCAGTCTTTACAGAGATCCAATATGGTGTGAACTGTCTGAGCTTCAGCTACTGCCTTCTGCTCTAACGTTACATTTCTCCTCTGTGTTTATCATCTGTGAATATCCTACTATATGTTCAAGATTAGTTCTGATATTAAAATCATTTGTTTGCTTTAAAAGCCTATGTTGTATGTTGGAGGAGAAGAAAATGTCCTTCCACTCACCTCTACTTTCTACTCTGTTAGAAAGATTTATACCCAAACTTCTAAAATGCACAAACTTTAAAACCCGGACAAAAAAGCTAATTAGAATCATGTGCTATAAGGTATGAATGAATATTTTATATTTGTATGCCTGAGCAAAAGCCTAACCATCTCAATGATCCACTGAGGAACTTTCTCTGTTTTCTTCATTACCATATTAACACAAAAAAGAGCCAAGAGTCTCCAAATCACCCTTGGGAGGGTGACTTACTGGTGAAGCATGGGAAGTATTTTCCCTAACTCAGGGTAAATACGTCCTCAGCATTTCCCAGATCCAGCCTCTTGTTTCTGCAGTTCATTGGGCCATCAGGCATGCCCTGGGTTTGGCCTGAAGTGGAAGAGTTATCATTAGATTCACACTCCTTTTAAAAGCCCGCTGGCCCGGGCCTCCAGGACACATGCTGAGTGTGAATAGTACAGGCAGAGAGGCCACAAGGATGACACCAGGTGCCCACATGCGTGGGGGCTGCAGGAGGCAGGGGAGTATCAAGCTGATCACAGTTAAATGTGGGAAATTACCCTGAGTTACACAGCAGCTCATATTTATTTTATTAGGATAGCCCTTCCCATTTCAACTAAACTCTCAGTATCTGAACTCAGAAACTGAACAGATTCTGATAAGGAGGGAGAAGTACAGATCCACAGAGATGAAGTGCCTTGCCCACACTGCATGACAAGGAAATGGCAGAGGCCATCCCAGAACGTGGAGTTCATTATTTTTAGCCTCTTTATATGCAGGGTAGATAAGATTTCCTGATTTATCTGTGAGTAAACACTGTGATTGAAATTGAGAGCTGCCACGGTCACTGCCGTTACTGAATTGCTGTGTCCTCTTTCAGGGATGTGGGATAAGGTTCATTTATCCATTTATTCATTCATTTTTCACATCTCTCTGTTTTCTTCTTGGATGTCTGCAATATTATTATAACAATAAAACGCCATAGGCTGAAAGCTAATTACACATTTAGGTTTATCTTTTGCATATACAAAATAGATATAATAATATACAGTTCCATTAGCATAAAAATAATTTTCCAACAATAAGCCCAGATATCTGGTGATTTTTTTTTACCTTTAAGTTGCAGAAATCATGTCTTAAAAGAGTCAAATATGAGTGAAGAGTAGTTGTGGATTTGTACTGTGTGATCTAAGAGGCAGAAAATACTCCCACTTACAGCTAAGCAAGGAGGTGCCATCTCCCGCATGGGGCCACACAAGAGAAACTGGGCAGGATAAACCAGGCCACTGGCAAAAGGGGCAGGGGGAATGGAGAGAAGCAGCATATTAATCAAGGTTTTCTACTGAAACACAAACATAATATACAAGGAGATTTAAAACAGGAATTGACTCAAGTGATTATAGAAGCCAGGAGTCCTATGATCTGCTGTCTGCAAGCTGGAGAACCAGGAAAGCTAGTGGTTTAATTCAGTTCCAGTCCAAGGCCCTGGAACTGGGAGACTCATGATGTAGCTTCTGGTCTGAAGGCTTGAGAACCAGGGGTGCTGATATCCAAGGGCGAAAGAAGATGGGAGTCCCGACTCAGGAAAAGGGCCAATTTGCCCTTCTGCCTTCGTGTTCTGTTCAGGCCCTCAGTGGCTTAAATGATGCTGGCCTGCATTGGGGAGGGTGAATCTTCTTTACTCAGTCTACTGACTCAAATGCTAATCTCTTCTAGACACACACTCACAGACTCCCTCAGAAATAATGTTTTATTACGAACTGGGTGTCTCAGCAGAGTGAAGTTGATGCATAAAATTAGCCATCAAAACTAGTGTTCAGTGAGCCCCTACTATAGAGCAAGTATCTCCTCAGCCCTTTCCTGCTAGCTCATTTAATCTTCACAACGGTTTTCCAGTATTACAAATGGGGCAAGGAACGACAGAGGGTCTAAGGTGATCAACAAAGGGCAAAACGAATGGATGACTAAATGCAAAGCCCCTGTTCTTTCATCCCATACTGCCGCTACCTCAACAGTGGCACAAAACGCACGCTCATTTGCCCAGGAAGCAAAGAAGAATGCTCAGGTTTTCATTAACTTCCTTACAGTATTCAATTACTCTGATTTGATTTATTAGGTAAGGGGAGTCCTATCCTAGAAGACAAAGGGAATCTGACCCCAGCGGGACTAGGTGGAAAATAAGTCAGCTTAAATGAAGGGAATGGGTCAAAGAAGCCCAGAGGACAGAAGTGCCCAAGCAGCTGGAGACAGGAGAACCTCAAACACAGATTTTGCCTCTTTTCAGGTTTGGCTTCTTGTCTTTTCTGCACTTGCTAGTTCTACCCACTGTTCTCTCCAGCTACTCCAGCACTCCTAAATCCACCCCTGTGCCCCACAGCTTAAATATCCAGACACAGAAATCTTCAAAGCTCAGACCTACTACAACTCCTTTAAAAAGTTCAACAGCCAGCAATCCTCAAAATGAATCTGAGCATTTTGTTTCTTCTCACACACGCTCTTTCTGTTTGTATCATCTAAAGAAATGAAAGAAAACAAAATCTATACTATTTCATGTTTGGGTTTCAGCAAAGTGTGAGAATTATTTGAGCCATTTCCTTGTCCTATATAAGGAAATATGTTTTCCATGACATGGCTGGCTGGAACCACATAGGTAAAATAAAATCTTCAAACTACTTCCCTTCAGATCCAGAAATGATGAGCAATTTGACATCCTGTATCCCCCTGACTGCAAACCAGAAACCTCTCTGTCAGAAGCTATTCTTGCAATATTATACCTCTAATGTTGTGGGAAGCTGTTTGAGGCAAAAGGCAGCTGTAATAATGGGATTGTGTTTCAAAAAAGAGCTGGCTGTAAGGCCATGCTGTAAATGAAAAGCATCATAAAAGGACCATTACCACTCTTAAAAAGCAGTGAGACCGCTCAAATAACTCACTGCAGGCTATTTTTATAGTCCCCTAATTCTGTTTTTAAAATCAAATGGAACTCCAAAAGAATAGCTCGTTCCAAGTTAAGGAGAAAGCCAAACCAGACTTCAGTTTATGGAGAATCTCAAATCTTACCTGTTAAAATTCATTCATCATTCACTCATTGATTCATCAAAGAGTCATATATTGAGCACCAACTGTATGTAAAGAATTGAATTTGACGATGAAAGCACTTCCCATCCAGTATTTTATAATCGAAAGAGGTAATAACACCCGTACTTATATCACTAATAGATGGTATAATAAGCTAGATACAATGAGAAAAATAAACAAGAGTTTGATAGGAGTGAAAAGCTGAGAAACATCAATTCCGGCTGTGGGGATTCAGGAAGGCTTCATGGAGGAAGTGGCATTTAGGCTTAGCCTTGGAGGATACGGACAGAGAGACGATATGTGAAAAAGCAACAGAGTACACTCATGAAAAGGCAAACAATTCCATTCAACTATAACCTGAAAGAAATGTGGGAGTCCAAAAGGTAGACAAGGGCATGATTGTGAACAGCCCATTGTGCGAAGGCTAGTTGCGTGGCTTGCCATCCAGTGAATCTGCTAATCAGAAAACAGACTAGGAAGTTTAGATGGCCACTGTGAGTCACCTGCTTTTTGGGGGAAGACTGGAAAGGCACTTACAAATCTTACATAGTTAAAGAATAACTATAAAGATATTCTCCTTTTGCCTTGCTATTTAAGATGCTTACATTGAACTCCTCAAGCAAAGAAAGAGATCCCTGGTACTTATTCTGTACACACCTTTCATTTCTGGTTTCATCTTTGTTTCCTTAGTCTCCTTTTCCCTTTGTTCCTAGATCCTCACATAAAAAAATATATTTCATATTACATGTTTTTGTTATAAGGCAGTGATTGAATAAACAGATGCAACATAAAGATACAAATGGAGAACAAAGTAGAGAATAGGGTGTGTGCCTCCAGATAAATCTGTTCTTCAGAAGTTTTTGAATAATACTTTCCAGATATGTCATTCTACATATGTCTGACAATCATTGACTACCAAATTCTATAATTTCTATGGCTAGAAATGTTTTCTGTAGGCAATTTCATACAGCTCTTTCTCTATAAGTACTAGCAAACACAGCTTTACACAGTAACGTGTCTATCTATCACAATTTTACCTATTCATCCATCAATGGACACTAGGTTCCTTCCATATTTTGGCTGCTGAAATTAATGAGGCTATGAACATATGAGTGCCCATATCTTTTCAAATTAGCATTGTTGCTTTCTTCGCATAAACACCCAGAAGTAGAATAGCTGGACTATATGGTAGCTCTATTTTTAGTTTTCTTCACCAATTTACATTCTCAACAACAGGTTCATTTTTCTGCACACTTGTTATTTCTTGTTCTTTTGATAATAGCCATTCTGAGAGGTAAAAGGTGATATCTCACTGTGGTTTTGATTTGCGTTCCCCTGATGATCAGTGACATCAAGCATTTTTTCATTTGCTTGCTGGCCATCTGTACGTATTCTTTGGAAAAATGCCTATTCAAGTCCTATGGCCATTTTTTAATCACATGGTTTGGTTTTTGTTATTAAGTTGTATGAGTTCTTTATATATTTTAGAACCCTTATCAGATATATGATTTGAAAAATCTCTCCCCTCATTCAGTAGGTTACCTTTTTATTTTGCTGATGGTTTCCTTTGCTGTGCATAGTCCCATTTGTGTATTTTTGCTTTTGTTGCCCTTGCCTTTGAGTGAGACCCAAAATAATATCACCAAGACTGATGTCAAGGAGTTTGCCATCTATGTTTATTTCTAGGAGTTTCATGGTTTCTGGTCTTACGGTCAAATCTTCAATCCATTTTGAGTGAATTTTTGTGCATGGGTAAGACAGTGATACAATTTCATTCTTTGGCACGTGGCTGTCCGGTTTTCACAACACCATTTATTGAAGTGACTGTCTCTTCCCCACTTGCCTGCTTTGTTGGAAATTAATTGACCATATATGTATGGGTTTATTTCTGGGCTTCCTATTCTGTTCCATTGATCTATGTGTCTGCTTTTATGCACATACCATACTCTTGATTGTACAGCTTTATAATATAGTTTGAAATTAGGGGGTGTGATGCCTCCAGCTTTGTTCTTCTTTCTCAAGATTGTTCTGGCTATTCAGCCTCTTTATGGTTCTTTACACATTTTAGGGTGGTTTGCTCTATTTCTATGGAAAATGTCATTGGAATTTTGACAAGGATTGCATTGAATCTGTAGATTGCTTTGGGTACTAAGGGCATTTAAAAATATATTAATTCTTCTAATCCATGAGCATAGATTATCTTTCTTTTTTTTGTGTGTATCTTCTTCAATTTCTTTCCTCAGTATCTTATAGTTTTGTCTTACAGTACAGGTCTTTCATCTCCTTGGTTAAATTTATTCCTAGGTATTTTACTCTTAAAGATGCCATTGAAAATGGGATTCTTTTCTTAATTTCTTTCTGATAGTTTGCTGTTCATGTATAAAAATGTAACAGATTTTTCACTTTTCAGTTTTTTACCATGAAGAATGATGTTAGCTGTAGGCTTGTTGTATATGTATGTGTTGTATACTTTTTGAGCTACATTCCATCTCTACTTATTTTGTTGAGAGTTTTTGTCATAAATGGATGTTGAATTTTGTCAAGTGCTTTTTTATGCATGTATTGAAATGATCCTATGATTTTTACCCTTCATTTTATTAATTCCCTGTTTTCCTACTCAATTTAGTATTGTTTTAGTTGTGTACTACCAGTCATCAAGGATCATATCTACAGAATTGTATACATGCTGAAGCATGTTCAAAGTAAATATCAAACCAATGACCAAATGGCTTGCCTCAGTCTAGTTAAAACTGTTACACCTTCTGAAGCAGAAAGAATGAAAATGAAAAGTGGGAAGAGTAAAAGCTGAAATTCCTCTAGAGCTGAAATATTCTCAAGTATTTGCTATGTGAATATATGCTGATCTTTGGGAAGAGATAGTGGATTACATATATAGTTGCTTGGTTGTTTTTATTATACAGTATCTTAGCGGCTATTGAAAAATATCCTTAATTGTAAATACATTCCTGCACCCTAGCAGTGTGGGTGAGCAGAGAGTAGTGGGGTGAGACTTCTATACCAGCATACCCAGAAAGCCTAAGCAAATCTTTACTTTTAAATATAAATACATTTCCTTGAGATTTCCTAGCACTTAGCTTGATCCACACATATTCTCTAGCCAATATCTCTCTCCCAAAAAAGAGAAAAAAACAATAAAGGCAGAAAGCTTCAAATTTACACCTGTATTAACATACCAGAGCATAATAGTTTTGAAACCTTTCTGCTTAACGAACACCAACATTTGCATTTCAAGAACACCTCAGGGTGCAATAAAGTCAATACAACATAAATAATTCTGAAGTCAACCCTTCTCCCTCTGTAAAAGGTCCTTTAACTATAAAAACTAATTTTAACAAGCATCATCTGTACTCAAGATCCTCCGTTACACAATACACTTCATCATAATATAAAAGTTTTGGCCTGAAGACCAACTTTCAGGAATTCACAGCAGATTAATGTCTTATTAGTCATGACTGTGTACAGAAAATCATGTCTTCATAGCTCTTACAAGAAGTTGAAACAGGAAATTTAATTAAATTCTGTAGAATAATTTCATAGTTGTCCATCTACCCTGGTGACTACATGAAGGATGAAATGGAAAATGAAGTCTTTCTCATGATCTGCTAACGAGACTGCCAAAGATATTGAAGAGAAAGCCACATAAGAAACACTTTGGGTCAGAAGTAACACTCTAAATCAAACTCCAGAAATATCTCTGGTTATAGCAGGAAATATGAAAAAGTAGGGTCACCATCCCCACATGCCCAAGACCTAGATTGTCAGTACATCTAAAATGATTAAGCTCCCAAACAGTAGAAAGTCATAAAGCACAGAAACTCACAAATATTTATATCAAATATTTAATTTTCAGTTTATATTTATATAATTTATAATATATATTATAAATTAATTTATGATCAGAAGTATTCTTATGCATTTTTAAAATACCATTTCTTTGGAGAGGCCTTCCCTGATCCTCCTATCCAAAAGTAGCTACTTCCTTCAGTCTTAATTCCTTTAACCTGTTTTACTTTTCCTCATAGCACTTATCTCCTACTGACATCTTTATATTTTTTTATGTTTATTGAGTGTCTTCCAAATAGTTTGCAAGTTCCAGAACAGTGAGGATTCTATCTGTCCACAGTGCCTAGAACAGTGTCTGGCACATAATAGACACTTACTAGATATTTGTTAAATGAGTGAATGAATGAATGAATTAAATAGAACAGGTATTAGGTCAATAGGAGTTTCTCTCCCTGCCTCCCACTGTGAACTCCAACTATGAGCTCCTCATGAGCAGGTAGTGGAGCGCCTGGCTCCAAGGAGGGTTATTCAGTTACTATTTTGGGGGTGGGTAGTGTATTGATTTTCCATGGGGACAAGGGCTGGAAACTGGCCTCCTGTGTGTTCCTGGAGTAACAGCAGAGTTCCTCCAAAGATCACAGTAATATATCTTAAACAGCCTGAAGGTAAGAGCATCCTACGGAGTTTTGTTTTATCATTATGGCTGGTGCATGAGCCTCCAGTAGCACTATATATAGACCCCTCAGTAACCCCCACGGGGAGAGGGATAAAGGTGCGGTATAGTAGAATCAGATGGGATCCCCTTCCTCTTTCTGTCTATCACTGACAGGACTACTCTCTTGCATGCATCCTACCTGATGGACAAGATTTGCCTATGTTGGTGTCATTAAAACATTGTCTTATCTCCCTTAAGGTTAATCTCCTCTACACATCTTTGTAGACTGGACAACACCTTAGCAAAGAACTGCTACTTGCTGGGGTACAAGGGGCACCCTATCAGTACTGCTACTGCAAAGTGCAAATCATAAAGTGGGACTGCTTTGAATACAGATGGGATGAACACTTGGTGGCAGTTGATCTCCTCGGCTGAGGATGACTATTATTATTATAATTTTTGTTGTTACAAGATTCCAGCCTTCTTGCACAGGGACCATTGCAGAAGATTGATTTCTCCCATGGAAAGTGTGAGTCATGAAATCGTCTGAGTAGAACTGGTTTGAAAACAGCTGGAATGACCACTTGGTGGCAATTGATCTCCTCAGGTTTGAGGAGGATTATAATTTTTGTTGTTATCTGTATCATAATTTTCATTGTTATCTGTATGTTGTTATTATCCTCTGTTGCTATTGTGGAATCTGGTTCCAATGCTTCAGCTTTCTCACACAGGGACCATAGCAGAAAACTGAGGACACGTAGATTGTGAGGCGAGAATCCTGGAGGGGTGGAGTGTAGGGAAAATGAAAGTTCCTATAGTCAGGATCCTCACCCGACCAAACAGTACGTGATGATGTAACTGGCCTACTGCATAGACTAACGCATACACACCTGTTGGTAATAAGCCATTATTGTTGGTGTGACTATATAAAAATCTCCACCTAGTGCTCTGCCCAGAGGCAGAGATTGAGATGGGCTTGCTGCATGTGGACTGCCCCAGAGGCAGATGGGATTCCAGCACTCGACCTGCCACCATGAGAAGAAACTTGGCATAAATGCTTTTACCCTTAATGTTCCATTGTTGTTATTTGGTCTCACCAGATCCAGAGTGAACTTGCCCAGGGGCAATCCCTCTTAGGAAATGACTTCAGAAAATGACTGAATGACAATGAGGCACAAAGAGACGTGAGTCAAAGATGTCTACAAGATTACGAACCTAAAAGATTAATGAAGAAACCAAGAAGTAGGAAGCGGAGCCACTGTTCAAACATGAAAGGGATAAGCCTGAAGTGACAAGCTCTCTAGTGGAAGCATTCTGTTTCTATCCAACTAGAAGTTTAGGTAAAAAGACAGGACAGGAAACTATCACCTCACAGTTAGAAGTGAATTATGTCCCCAAAAGGTAATATAGCAATAGAGGAGCTTCCTGGCCAGATGCAGCCAAGAACCCCTGCATTCAGAGCTCTTCAGAGTCTATTGTCCTGCTCTCCACCATAGCTCAGAGCAGCTCTCATAGACACCTGGGCCAGTTCTTAATGAGCAGTCCCCTGTGCTCTGATTCTTGGCGTTCAGCCATGTCTTGGTATCCCCTGGACTCCAGCCAAGCTCAACTAGCGTTTGGGTTACTAATTTCTGTTCCTGATATCTGACAGCTGTCACAGATGCTCCTGGCCCCATGTTAAAACTCCCAGTGTTTGATTCCTTACTGTTTCTCACATCTGTTGAATGCCCTCTCCTTGACTTCTCTCTAAACTTTCTGGACCTTCTGCCCATTCCAACTTCTGGTACTTTATCACTTGGAATTGAAGTTTTCCCACTATTTACCTGTATCTTGATTCTATCCACCTTTATCTATTACAATAGGCAGGTGAGTAACACAGCTCTCTGGCATGCATGTAATGAAACTCCCATTTGGTATGCAGAAGCACTGATGTGCCCAACTGGGTTACAGGTGTGCCAAGAGACTGACGTCCTCAGCCCACTCACCAGTCACCTTCAGACTTGAGCAGTCTCATCTGGAAACCCCTGTGTGCTGCACAATTATTATTATCTTCTACAAGTGTCACAATGTGAAAGAAAAAAAAATGGAAAGCACTGATCTACAGTGAAGATTATGGAGAGGATGAAGAATAGAAAGAGCAGTCAGGGACTGGAAAGAACCAGGAAAATAGAGTGTCATGGAAGTCAAAAGAGAAGGACATTTCAAGAAAGAAGGGGAGGAAGTAGTGTCAGTTGCAGCAGAGCAGCCAAGAAGAATGAGGACTGAGAAAAGGCCAGTGGGTCTATAATTGTGTAAGTTCATTTTTCATGTCAAGCAAACAGTACATTCAGAAAGAAAGTATAGGGCTAAAGGGAGCTAGAAAAAAGGTCAACTTGATGCCTGAGGAAGCAAAAGAATGTTAAAGATATCAGGAATGCTTTTCTAGTAAGGCTTAAAAATATGCCAGAAAATTTAAGACTATCTTCAACTAGCAATAACATAGCTCACAGAAATCATTTACGTAACTGAGGCAGCTTATTAAGCCAACCATAACTGTCAACATTTGCTTAAGTATCTAAAACGAAAAAGAATGAGAGGCAAGAGCTTAAGATAAATGAAAATTAATCCAATTCACAATCAAATGGAAATACCATGAGCCCAAAGCACACTTACGTGAAGAATTTTGTTTCAAAACCCTAAATTTAACAAGCTGAAATTAAATACCATAGCATTCAACAGTTTAATATGAAGAATTTCCTTTTAATGGGATATTTTAATTTCATTCAAAAAAAGAGAGACAATAATAACAAAGCATCCTTAACTTACTTAGCCTCCAGAGAAGCAAGTATTTCTTGTGCTACTAAGATAAGCTTTGTAATGGGGTGGAAGGGGAACGGAGTTTTCACTGCCCACCCCAATTCCCATCCTTATCCAGGCCTTCCAACAGAGACTGTGTTTCTGGCTTGGAAATGGAGGCTTGCCACTGCAACTTGTGCAAGCAGCCAGGTGAGTGTGAGTGAGACCATGTGTCTATGCAACTTCCATCTCAGTACACAGGAGAGCTTTACCAATCCTCAATGCCCAGTTTCCTGTCGGAATGATAAAGTAGTGTTGAGTAAAGGCTTTGCATCAGACAGAATGGAGTTCAAGTACTGTCTCTAAACTTATTGCATGACCTTGGGCAAGTTACTGAACCTCACCCAGACCTAGACTTATCACTTTTAATATTTACCTTAGTTGTTATGAGGATCAATGTATGCAAACAGCTTGGCACATGGTATTTGAACAAGTTGCCATCCATCTCCTTCACCCTAATCCATTCTCAGCCCCCCATAAACCATTTTCCCACCTCAGCCAGCCTCCTATTGCCCAGACCTCTGTCTCCCTCAGCTCCAAGTGGTATGGGGTTCTCTCTGCAGCCTTCCATACTCAGGCCCTAGTTCACATTTCAGTCTGAACCACCTATGGATATCTGACTCCCTGGGGAAGCTAAGGATCAATGGAGACAAAACACCAGGAGGAGAACAGCTAAGTGACATGCATAGTAATGCCCATTTGACCAGAATTGCTGCAATGGAACCAACATCACACAGTGATGAACAGGGCAGTTTTCAGCTACCTGAATAACGGCCAGAAAGCCAGGCCCTGCAGTCTTTTATTATTTAGACAGCTACTCTGGCTAGCTTATATCTCCCAAGTCACTACAGTAAGCAAATGTACAAATATATTAAAACTTCAAAAGTCTGCAATAAACGTGAGGGAAAAAAATCTCTTGATATACATAGTATCCTCCTCATTCAGCTGTGCTATTGTCACCTTAATTCAAACTCCCAAAGAATTGACAGAATTGATCTAAGACTTGATTACCTAGAAGCAAAGAAAGAACATGAAAAATGTTAACTAAGGTTTGTCATCTTCTTCCATATTAAATTTGTTACTAAAATTCCCATAAGTGAAATCATAAGAATATGACAGTAAAAGTTTGACGAAAATGCAACTGAGTCAATTCCAATATGGAACAGAGCAAAGCCACTTAGTTAGGCACTATAAAGCAATGAAATAATGCTCTCGGTAAAGTTAAGTTTTTGTTGGTCTTAAGGAAATTTGACAACATACTCAAAATACACCTTAAATAATCAATAAGTAGCTCAAATTTTAAGATTGATAGAGGAGAATGTACTTTGCATCCTAATCCCTAAAGCCCAAACTATTTTTGAACCATTTCAATAATTTAATTAAGAAACCTATTAGTGATAAACCAACACATTCTTGAGTCCGATTAACATTGTTCAGGACATAAGCATGATTGATGGCTGTTTGTTACACAAAGACCTTTCCTAGAGATAATATATTATTCTAAAGAAGCCTTGTAGGTCATCGAGCTAAGTTTGCGATTCCAGGTTCAAAAGATTTATAATGCTGCATATCTTACAAATAAAAGTAAAACAGAATTACAGAAACACAGAAAGTCAAAGTTAGGAGGGAGTCTAGAGTTGAACCCCTGCTTTTTATAGAGGAGAAGACTAAGACTCCAAACTTGGCCAAGTAGCATAGCCAGTTATTGGTAAAATCGGAACAAGTGAGTGACCTCCTGGCACCGGGTCCAGGCTCTAGATGTGTCATGTTGCTACCACGTGGCTCAGGCCAGCAGCTGATGGTCCAGAGCTCTGCTGAGTCTGTTAGCTCAGCCAGTACAGTCTGTGTGTAGGGCTGCAGTCATAGTCATTAGTGTAGTCAAAGCCTGGCCTGCCTCGCCCATCTGTCACCTTAGACAGTCACTCTGACTTTCACGCAAATACACCAACCAATCTACAGCAGGAACACAATGGTAAAGTCCTCCCCAATAAAATTCAAATTTTTTGAAGTGTTACATGTACATTATTTTAAAATCAAATTGGACAGAATATTCTGAAAAAAGGGAAGTTTCCTGCTCTACTTCCCACTCTAAGTCCCACCACCCTTTGGAGCCACACAGTTCAGTCACTGGTGTCATAGATAAGTTAAGCATCTCTTTCATGATTTCTTAATTATAGACATTAACTTTTGACTCAGTAATATTAAAGCTGAGAAAAGTAGCTCAATTATACTTTCTCCTCTTTCCCTCCCCATCCAGTTTTATTAGTTATATTATTTTTAGTTCTTCTACTGCTAAACCTTATAACTTTAAATACTTCAACCCTCTATATATTGTCCCATCAACATTAAGTTATGTACCTTGACCTTTCAGTATGTTAGAGGAAGAAATTAGAACCCTACTCTCCCCTCTACATCTTCCTACCACCCATCCCCACCTTCTGTGAGCTCTACCATTACTCTCCCATTGTTAAGGTTTATAACAGTCACATTTTGCTCTGTAACTATGATTAAATGTTCAATATTTTGTTTGTGGGTGGATCCTAAAAGGTAAAATCCAATAAAAATAGCATTTAAAATATTATGATGATTGACTATTTTTCACTACAGAATCAACTCATGTCACTGGACCTGAAGAGAAGGTCCTACACGTCACTAAATCTCAAGGGAGAAGGATGCTAGTGTAAGCATTTAAGAGTGCCACAGTAAAGAGTACTTGCACCGTAATCCTTCTAAAGCAACACTTATTTTTATTTTTTATAAACAAATTTTTTTATTAAGGTATTATTGATGTACACTCTTATGAAGGTTTCACATGAAAAACAATATGGCTACTACATTCACCCATATTATCGAGTCCCCCCCACACCCCATTGCAGTCACTGTCTTAGTAAGTAAGATGTAGTAAGATGCCACAGAGTCACTACTTGTCTTTATGCACCCCTACGTTTATAGTAACACTTCTTTTTAATAATCATCTGTTGTGACAAAAAAATAGCTTTTCACCCCCTGGGTATGTTTGCATGTTCAGCAACATCTTAAATTCAGCTAACTGCAGCCAAACCTAGCTGCAGATATTTAACGCAGTATCTTGGATTTTGCACCCATAAATGAATGTTTATAACAAAAGAGCTTCTCCAACAAAGAGAGCTGGCTCGTTAATACACAAAGGGCTTGTAGCTTCAAGGCCAAATTATGCTTTTGCTGAATAAATTGCTGTGAAAACTTGTGAGCCTCAGTTTCCTCATCTAAAAAGTGAGGGTAATACCACCTATCATATAGGCACATCGCAAGGATTAAGTTAGAGAATATATGTGAAAAAGTATCGCAAATTATAAACCGCTCTGCAAATACAAGGTATTGTTAATGAGGAGCACAGGGTGCTTCTTCCTATGCAATCGAAATGCAGTGCAGATGCCTGACATCAAATTAAGGCCATTTGGAGATAAAAGAATCAAAATAGTATGTGCACAAATTGGTGTTGTATCCCACCAAAAAAGAATTTAAAACTGCTCAACCAGACATCAAGAAACCTGCTGCTTTAGATAACTTATTCAATACATCAATAATTTTATGCAAGACACAGACTCAGCAAGGAGCCCTCTTTCTCCCTGCCAATTGTCAAGGACAGTAGTTGCAAGAACTACGAAATGGAGCATATCATCAGTCAAGTGAGGATAAAATAAAAATGGGTTTTAAGGCTTTGTGTCATGGACCTACACCTGGGTCTAAGCCAATAATAAGAAATTAACTCAGATGTCATTTCAAGTCTTTTCAAAGGAAATTTTACAACGTCCAGCAACCTAGATTGGTTTAAACACCCTGAGTACTGCTCTTTGAACAGCCTTCCCAGATGCTAAAAACAACTCCTCTTACCAGTTTCAGCACATACAATACACAATCCCCTGGTGTTATTAGAGAATCATGCAAATACAAAGGACAATGGAGACCAGAGAGTCAAATCAAATTCCTGAAGGAAAAAGTGAATCTAGGCCCAGTGAAGGAATATCCAAGGCACAGGTTACTTCACCATATTCCACTAAGAACCCCAGTGCCAAGCAAAGAGAATACCCAGGAATATTATTCCCCCAACCTAGTAAAAAAAAAGTTTTAGCCTAAGGGCTCCACATCAGTGTTCAGAGTTGCTCCTTCCGTGTTTGCCTTTTCTAAAGGTTAATACAGAAAACCCGGGGGATAGAAATCATTAAGCTCTTCCTGGGATCTGCTGAGACCGAAATATGCCTGAGAAACATCTGCATACCAATAAGCCAGTTGTGATCCAGTGCGGGACGACGGGGCTCAGCACGGCAGACCTGCTGAACTCCGGTCATCTCTGCTCACATTAAGAGGCTGTCTCTTTTACCCTTTATGGTAACCGGATTTTTCCTCAGCTGTTGATGAGAAGAATCTCTGTCTTTATTGAGTAGATATTTCCCTCAAGTGTTGCTCTCCTTAATGGCAATTTTACCCTATTATGTGTATTTCCCAGGGAGCCAGAGAATGTTAATGAATGTCAAGCCCACATTTCTCTCAGTGGCTGGATTTCCAAATGTGGTTAGAGCGGTGGACGGCTGCAAGCACACATGCTAATCAGGCTCCATCTGCGCAGGAGGCTGCTTGCAGAAGCAGACAATTATTTTGCTCCATGCAGGGCTGCTTGGGGAGGGAAAGCAGCTGCAGAGAAGTAAATTCCCAGGGCTTATGATGATTAGGGGCCCCCCAAAGTACACTTAAATCTTTGAAATAAACACCAAAAAAAAGTTTCCAAAAAGCATGAAAAGAAAATCCTACTCTTCAGGTCCCTTCACCATTTATTTCAAAGCCTTTCTCAACAGAGGAAATATTTCTCTCCAGCTGATTTGGGGACAGGGGCCCAGGCATGGGGAGCTATCCCACCATGTACTCAGTAATAGGTGAGTAGGTTTCCCTTTCAACTATATGAAGAAGTTCTGGATCGGAGGCCACAGGCAATGCTATGCCACTGACACTTGAGATGGGGGTATATTAAATATCTCTCCCACGGAGTAATCATTTCTCTACTGCAGTGTGCCCAAGGGAAGAAGTCATAAATGAATTACTGATCATCATAGGAATGTTGAATTTACAAACTACCAGACATATTCTCTGGTGGCTTTGGTCCCACAAATAGACAAATTTATGGGTTTTAGGTACTGAGAAACTACCCCAAGTAATCATTTGACATCATTATTTTGAAGTTGAGAAAATGCTAAATGACTGTGCTTCTCATGTTTCATCCCAAGCCTTGAAATACATTTTTGGGAGTAGGGCACATACATGCCATCAGAAAGGAGGGATGATGAAGGCAATGTGGTAACTGAAACAGGATTACCCAAAGAGCTGCCCATTTCACCACATCAATAGACATTTGACCAACAAGATAGAGCAACTGTCACATCATGCCTTAAACCTCAGAAATTCTTACTATATTACTTTAGGTATCTGAAGAAGAGCAAGTTCAGATGGAGGGGCAGAGTTTTAGCTTCAGTTTAGACATGTCTAAAAGCCTGTTGGCCACACATAGGTCAGGGGTTTGGCCTTTTCTTGGCCAATGCAGCCTCTGCTCTGGAAAAGCCAGGAGAAAGCTAGAGCAGAGCAGAGGCTGCCCCAGGTTCTGAGCTTTCTGGGCACCGGAGGCACTTCTGGAACAAGGCAAAACCCCAAAAGGCACAGCCCAGCCTCTCATTGCTGCTCCAGAAAGGAGGAGCACCCCCAGTCTGCTCCACTCTGAAGAGCATCTCTGATGGGGCCCATGGCCAGAATAACAACTCCCTGGTTCGGGAAGAAAGGAAGAGAACAGAGAGGTCTCTGAAAACAGCTGGGTACTTGGCACCACCAAACAGAGATTTGTTTCTGAAATCCGCTCAGTGTCAGTGAAGGCTTTCCTGCCAAAGAGCCTGCCAAGCCTGCTCCTGAATGACCATTTAGTAAACTGATGAAATTGGCACGGTTAGATTAACACCTCCTCTGGAAAAACAGGGCTCATAGCTGCTGACACAGAAAGGTGGATAAAGGGTGAGAAAAGGTCTTCCCACTAACCAGCAAGGAGGAAGAGAGACTGGAAAGTCTGTACTACACCCTCTGCCCTACCTGCCTTGAATAGGAACAGAAAGAGATTAAGGTGTAGATTTGTCCTCCAAAAAAAAGGAAAACCCCCCAAAATGGGGAGAGGAACTCAATTTGCATGTCAAGATAGAAATTATAGAAATGTGTATATTGCTCAAATGTGTATTCTATAGAGAGTGGATCAAATGTTCTAAGATATGCAGAGGGAGATGTACTTGCCTAGAGAAAGCTCTTGCACGCCACAGAGATAACCTGACCATAGGAAACCCCAGCAGTCTGACAGCATGGATGTTGATCCCACAGACTCTCCTGGCTATATGCTCACTTCACTTCTATGCTCTAATCTTAAATCTGAGGGATGGTGAGAAATATCTCCAGTCGTGGAAAACAAGTTTTTATGGAGCTAGACTAGGAAGTTGACAAAATTTGTGGCCCTAATGAAAAATTTTCTGAGTCCTTTTATTTGATCTGCACTCTGATGTCAAAGCTTTAAAATATCTTCTCATCTGTTATCTCATTTAATCCCTGTCATAATGCTCAAAAGCAAACTCATATGAATGGGATTACAAGTCCCATTTCTCAGGTCTGAAAATTGAGGCACGGAAAATGTAAGCAAGCTGCCCAAGATAACCCAGCTTCTTAGCAACGAAGATGACATTAGAGCCTATATCATCGAATGCCTGTGCCCAGCCTCTCTCCACTAGTACATCATCAACCCAACAAGCAGCCCTACAGGCAATGCAAGTGAGTGAGCAGACTAAATATTGGGCTCCTAATGGTTCTGATTTCTGTAATTTTGCTTTAGTTTATTTTACCCACCAACAAAAATAATAATAATAAAGGAAACTAGATGGAAACTGGATCTTCTTGTCAGTATTACAAATGCCACTTGGATGGGCCTTTTCTGATGATAGACTTGGAAGCCACAACTGACTATGGAACAATTTGTGAGACAAAGCCTTGTAGTGTAGCATTAGTCTGGAGTAAGGTATTTTTGATTATTAGCTGGTATACTGCTTTTGCTTATTCATGTGTATAGTGGCTCTTCTGTCCCGTCCTGCCACACACATTTACAATTTCCTCCCTTTTCTCCCTTGAATAGCAAGAATATTCTGTGCTCTTTTATTTCCCAGCACAGCAATGCAGTCATTACAGTTCTCTGGCCATACCCTTTCCCTCACACATACCACTAGGCCTTGCTGGAAGGATATATCAATGTAGAAAGCAATTTTTCCCTAGCCACTGAATTTTCAAAGTTCAGGCTCCCTAAAATATGGAGAGGTTTCCTTACCCTTCCCAATTTAGAAGAGCTGTCTTACAACTGGACTGAGGTGAAAAAAGAGATCAGAGAAGAACCTGTAGAGACTCAACTTTGATGAGGCACGTTATGGACTAACTGTCCCTCCCTAATTCATATGTTGAAGTCCTAGACCCCAGTACTTCAGAACATGACAGCATTTGGAGATAGGGTCTTTAAAGATGTGATTAAGGTCAAATGAGGTCAGTGAGGTGGGCCCTAATGCAAAATGACTAGTGTCTTTATAAAAAGAGGAGATTTAAGTACAGTCACATACAGGAAAAAGGCAATGTGAAAAGAGATGGAGAAGAGAAGACAGCGGTCTACAAGTCAAGGGGAGAGACTACAGAAGAAACCAATACCGCTGACACCTTGTTCTTAGACTTCTAGCTTCAGTACTGTGAGAAATTATTTTCTATTGTTTTAGCCACCTGGCCTGTGGTGGCCTTGTTATGGCCAACCTAGAAAATGAAAAGAGCCCCAAAGGAAGGAACCCTGGGTCTTCCTCCCAAGCAGATCACAAGCCCAGGCACCCTTAGACAAGTGGTTTTGCTATTCTATGTCTTCAGTTCTTCATCTATAAAATATGAATGATAATAATTAATACTTAACCCAAAATGTTGCTATGAGAAATAAGATACTAAATATAAAAAACCACCCACATAATAAGCACTCAAGGATTATTTGCTATAAATATTACTCAGAATCAATCCAGATCTTCAACCTTTTTGTGACTCCCCAAGGCACCTACCTTCAGTAAATTTCCAATAAATGATTAATTGAATATTCCTAGAATTAACAGTTTTAACAAGAGAAATGAAAAAATAATGTAATATTCACGGAAAATAGTAGGCTCATATAGCTGCCTGAAAAGTAGATGTTTTGAATCACTGACCACATACCTGTTAAAATAAGTACAAGTAAAATATAGGCTATAGCCTAAGACAAATAGGAATCACTGATTTGAATTAAATGGATCACATTTATGTGGAGATTAAACAACATGCTATTGAACAATCAATGGGTCAATGATGAAATCAAAGGAGAAATCATAAAATACCTTGAGACAAATGAATGGAAATACAATGTACCAAAACCTATGGGATGCAGCAAAATCAGTTGTAAGACTCAAGTTCACAGCCATACATACCTACTTCAAGAAACAAGGAAAAATCTCAAGTAAACAAATACTTTACATCTAAAGAAACTAGAAAAAGAAGAACAGATGTAACCCAAAGTTAGTAGAAGGAAGGTAATAAAAAGATCAGAGTAGAAATAAATGAAAGACTAAAAAGCAAGAAAAAAAGATCAATGAAACTAAGAGCTGGATCAATGAAAAGATAAACAAAATGACAAATTTTAGCAAGACTCACAAAAAAGAGAGGTGTCAAATAAAATCAGAAATGAAAGAGGATAAGTTATAACTTATACCAAAGAAATACAAAGGATGATAAGAGACTAAAATGAATGATTATACACCAACAAACTGGACAACCTAGAAGAAATGGATAAGTTCCTAGAAACATAAAATCTTCCAAGAGTGATATGAATAAAAAGTAAATCTAAATAGACCAGTTACTAGTAAAGCAATTGAATCAGTAATCAAACAAATCATATGGCTTCACTGGTGAATTCTACCAAACATTCAAAGAAGATTTAATACCTATCCTTAAACTCTTCCAAAAAATTGAAGAGGAAATATTTCCAAACACACTTTCAAGGCCAGCAGTATCCTGACAGCAAAACCAGACAAATAGTTTTAAAAAAAGGAAAATTACAGGCCAATGTACCAGATGAACACCCAAGCAAAAATCTTCAATAAAATATTAACAAGCCAAATTCAACAGTATAGGGAAAGGATCATGCACCATGATCATGTGGGATTTATTCCAGGGATGTGAGGATGGTTCAACGTCTGCAAATCAATCAACATACAACATATCCATATACAACAAACCCACAGCTAATGTCATACTTCACAGTGAAAATCTGAAAAGCTTTCCCTCTAAGATCAGGAACAAGATGAGGATGCCCACTCTCTCCAGTTTTATTCAACATAGTATTGGGAATCCTAACCAGGGAAATTAGGCAAGAAAAAGAAATAAAAGGCATCCAAATTGGAAAGGAAGAAGTAAAACTGTCACTTTTTGCAGATGACAAGGTGGTATATATAGAAAACCCTAAAGGCTCTACCAAAAACTGTTAGAACTAATACATGAATTCAGTAAATTTGCAGTGTACAAAATCAACATGCAAAACCTGTTGCATTTTTATTCATGAACAACAAATTATCAGAAAGAGAAATTAAGAAAGGAATCCCATTTACAATGGCACCAAAAAGAATAAAATACCTAGGGATAAATTTAACCAAGGAGATGAAAGACTTGTGCTATAAGACAGAACTATAAGATACTGAGGAAAGAAATTGAAGAAGACACACAAAAGAATGAAAGATAATCCATGCTTATGGATTGGAAGAATTAATATTGTTGAAATGTCCTCACTACCCAAAGCAATCTACAGATTCAACGCAATCCTTGTCAAAATTCCAATGACATTTTCCATAGAAATAGAGCAAACCACCCTAAAATGTGCAAGGAACCACAAAGATGCTGAATAGCCAGACCAATCTTGAGAAAGAAGAACAAAGCTGGAGGCATCACACTGCCTAATTTCAAACTATATTACAAAGCTGTACAATCAAAACAGTACAGTATGGGCATAAAAGCAGACACACAGATCAATGGAACAGAATAGGAAGCCCAGAAATAAACCCACACATATATGGTCAATTAATTTACCAAAGGAGGCAAGAACATACAGTGGGGAAGAGACAGTCTCTTCAGTAAATGGTGTTGTGAAAACTGGACAGCCACATGCCAAAGAATGCAAATGGAGTCATTATCTTATACCATGAACACAATTTAACTCAAAATGGATTGAAAATTTGAATGTAAGACCAGAAACTATGAAACTCCTAGAAATAAACGTAGACAGCAAACTCTTTGATGTCACTCTTGGTGATATTGTTTTGGACCTAACTCCAAAGGCAAGCAAAAATACACAAATGGGACTATGCACAGCAAAGGAAACTGTCAGCAAAATAAAAAAGAAGCCTAGTGAATGGGAGAAAAGACTTGCAAATCACATATCTGATAAGGGCTAGTATCTAAAATATATAAAGAACTCATACAACTCAACAACAATAAAAATGTTTTAAAAACAGTCAAAGGATCTGAATAGACATTTTCCAAAGAACACATACAGATGCCAACAGTCAAATTAAAAGAAGCTTGATGAAAAGAAACTGATTATTAGAGAAATGCAAATGAAAGCCACAATGAGATAATCACATCATTCCTCTCAGAATGGCTATTATCAAAGTGACATGTGTCAGTGAGGATGTAGAGAAAAGAGAATCTTCATGCACTGTTAATGGGAATGAAAATTGATACAGGTCCTATGGAAAACAGTGTGGAGGTTCCTCAGAAAATTAACAATAGTACTACCATAGGATTCCACAATACTACTTCTGGGTATTCATGTGAAGAAAACAAAAACATGAATTTGAAAAGATATATGTACCCCTATGTTCATTTCCACATTATTTACAATAGCTAAGATACAGAAGCAAATTAAGTGTCCATTGATGGATTAATGGATAGAAACTGTGGAAGAGAGAGAAAGAGATGATAGATAGATAGATAGATAGATAGATAGATAGATAGATAGATAGATAGAAAGAAAGAAAGAAATACTACTCAGTCATAAGAAAGAATGAAATCTTGATATTTGCGAGAACATGGATGGACCTTGAGGGTATTATGCTCAGTGAAATAAGTCAGACAGGGAAAGACAAATACCGTATGGTTTCACTTACATGTGTAATCTAAAAAACAAAACAAAAAACAACAAAACACAACTCATAGATACAGAGAACAGATTGGTGCCTGCTAGAGGGAAGGGGGCTGGGGTTGGGAAAAATGGATAAAGGAAGTCAAGAGGTATAAACTTCCAGTTACAAAATAAATAAGTCATGGGGATGTAAAGTACAGTATGGTGACTATAGTCAATAATACTGTACTGTATACTTGAAAGTTCTCATCCATCACACACAAAAGAATTTGTAAATTTGTGTGGTGACAGATGGTAACTAGACTTTGTGACAGTCATTTCACAATGTATACAAATATTAAATCATTCTGCTGTACATTTGAAACCAATATAATGTTATTTGTTCATATACTTCAATAACTATAAATAAAATGAGACTGTAATAGTATTCATATGCCATTATCTAGCTACTGGCATATACTCAAAATATCACATAAAATGAAGCATGTTTAAACTCAGAAACAAACAAAAAAGTCATTTATCTAGCAAACGCTACAACCTCTGAGAGGAAAATAAGCAAGAGATTGCATTTTATTTTGCATTAACAGATGACAATGTCTTGGGAATGTTTAGAGCTGTAATGCTCTTTTATTGTTTAGGTATCAGGTGCGTGTGCGTGTGCATGTGCGTGTGCATGTGTGTGTGCATGTCCATGTGTTTTACCTTTTTTCTCCATATCCACTATGGTTGGATGTAATGATTGTTAGTAAAGTTAAATCTTAGAAAGGAGCAGTCTCACCTTATACATATTAATAAGTGCTTTCTTTGTGAAGCAATGACAGCCCTTGATACATTTTGATGAAAATGAAAGGGGGAAAAAAAACCAGCACCACTATTAAGAACACCCCTGAGGTGATAGAGAACCACATCTTTGATACATCAGCTCTTGGTCTCAATGCACATACTTATTAACTCACCTGTGCACCAAGAATTAGAATGAGCTCCTTCTTTAGACATATATTCTTAACAGCAGTCCCAACAGACATCCTGGAACCAAAAGCAGGGCTTCCATGTGGGCTGTGGTGTAATTTTCTCACAGTCTCACAGTACAGTTTGTACCGACAGCATCTCTCAGCAGATTAGAGACAGGCAGTATGGAAGTGATCGTTAAAAAGCTCAGCAAGGCCAAAAGGGTGGAAAAAATATCTCGGCTCCAAGCAAAACGCTGTGCTGTACTAAGAGAAGGGCATGAGGTTGTGCCTTCCAAATTATTGCCTCAAAGATACCAAACTATCTGAAATAGATACACAGGGACAAATGAGTGCCGATTCCAGATACCCACATTTGTATGACTACTGTGCCTTTTCCTCAGAAAGACTCAGAGTGCTTCACAAACAGCATCTCATTAATGCCCTCCAACTCTCTGAGAGGGAGCTGGGTGATGGCAAGTATCGTGAGGCCACTGTGGCGAGAGAAGCAGCAGCACAAAGAAATCCAACTATGTGCTGAAAAGCTTTCAAGAGTGGAACGCCTCGACTCCCAGGCCGAAAGCATTCACTGCAGCAGGATCGAAATTTAGAAGCACAAACAAAATAAAGGAGATGCTAATTAACCTAATTATTTTTCCTTCCCTTCTCTATTTTTCATGAGTAGATTAGTTGAGATCCTTGGAATCACAAGAAAGTGACACCCACAGTGATAAGAGTTGGTTGCAGGAACCCTGGGAAGAGGGGTACCACCTGGGGACCCATCTCACCCGCTGCAGGAGCGTTCGGAGTCCCAGGGCATCTGACGGCAAGGGACCCGGAGGGAAGCACAGCCATCACCCGGATCAGGGAGACTTCACTCTTTGTTTGCCTAACAGCACTTGGGTTTCCTAGAAAAGAACAGGAATAATGGCTAACTCCACCACTTAGCTAATGCTGCATAACAAACCACCCAAACCTCAGTGCTGTCAAACAATGATCATTCACTATCACTCATACATCTGTGCATTGGCTGAAGTTCATTTGAACTGGGCTGGGTTCTTTGGGCAGATCTACTTTAGGCTGAAAGAACTGGGGTGGCCTTCCTTCTCATGACAGGTCTGGGGCAGCTCTACTCCTGGTATCTCCCATCCTCTCTGAAAAATGAAACTAGCTGGCACAAACTCCTTCCATACTGGTAGCCAAGATGGAAGGCAGAAACAGGGAAGATTTCTAGCATCTAAGCTCAGAACTGACACATACTCAGTTTCACTCATATGCCATTGGCCAAAGTGAGTCATGTGGCCAAGCCTAACTTTAGGGGATGGGCTGTGCACTGCCCCCAGGTTGTGGTCAAAGCAGGGTGTTGATGCAAGAAAGGGTAAGGATTGGGGTCAATGTCATCTACCTCATTAATGTTATCAAATACAGTTGACCCTTGAACAACATGGGTTTGAACTGCATGGATCCACTTACATGCAGAATTTTTTCAATGAATAGATTGGAAAAATTTTTGGAGATTACTGCCAATTTGAAAAAACATTTTCTTTTCTCTAGCTTACTGTATTGTAAGAATACAGTATATAATACATATAGCATACAAAATATGTGTTAGCTGCTTATGCTATCAGTAAGGCTTCCAGGCAACAGTAGGCTCTTCGTAGTTAAGTATTTGGAGAGTCAGAAGTTATACCTGGATTCTTGACTGCATGGGGGACTAGTGCCCCTAAACCCCACATCGTTCAAGGGTCAACTGTATATAGTATGAGCTGGTACAATTTTCAGTCTCATCTGCACTAACTCATTTACTTGATCTTCACAACATGCCATGAAATAGAAATAATATTATGCCTATTTTAGAGACAAGGAGACCGAGGACTAAAGAGTTCAGAAAGGCATAGATTCCCACCATCCTATAAAATAATATCTCTCAAGGCAGAGTTCACGTGAAACCCCCTCAAAGGCAGGTATCTGCGATGATCAGCCACTATGCAGCCACCTTCAACAGTGCCCATGCAATCGGTTCTGACTAGCTTAACAGGACTAGGACAGCTAAATTATGTGGTTTCCTGCAGCCACTATGCAAGAAGGAATCTTTGGAGCTGCTATTTTCAGAAAAGGGCTATGTAATGGGCTTCATGACCTGTCCAGTAAAATGAAATTTTATGTTTATCAATGTCCCAGGGTGCAGCTTCTGGCCAAGTTAAAAAAGATAGGCTAAGAATCTATTAGCTACCTTATGGGGTTTTCACACAGAGTTGCCCCCAGGGAATCCACTGCCCAAGAGAATCTAATACATAAGAAATAGGATAGTCACAAAATAATATGTAATCAAATACTTAATAAGGATATCAAAGGTTTTGAATTAAACCACTTAAAATGAGCCCAGCTGTTCTCTGCCCTCTCCCACCCTCACCCCAGCTACACGCAACATACAAGAACACACACACACAGGCATGCTCACTCCACGGACAAAGACAAGACTTCTGCCCAGGTTAAAGAGAGGAGTCTGAAGCCTGAACTTGGAGATGTCAGGAAACATTTGTCAATGGCTCTTAAAGCCATGGAATTTACCTACATTAACTTATTTAGTCGTAACAACATTATGACATGTCTGTATTCCCATTTTAGAAGAAAGTGAACTGAGACTTGAAAGATATAACTTCCCCAGGGACTCACAACCAGGAAGAGGTAGAGCCAGGATTCACACCCTAATATGTATGTCTCCAAGCTCATGTTCTTTCCATTATGTTGAGTAGTATTGATTATTAGAGAAAAGCTATATTTTCCATTAAAAAGGCCTTTGATAGGAGTTTCTTCGAATACCAGCCTTGTATTATCCTGCCTTAAGGATAAGAACAGGATGGAGTCATACTTAAGTGGAGCTACATGAAGAGTGAACAACAGCTTCAGTAGCAGAAAATACAAGATGAAGAAAAGTCATGATTGAAGGCTGGAGATGGAGTATGGAATAAGAAGCGGCCACCACAGGAAAGTCAGTGACCTTTCCTACCCCAGCTCCCTGGCCTGCCTTACCCAGCAGTCCCCAGATTTTTAACACAGCGCTTTAGCCCCTAAAGCTCTATGTAGAACAGGGACTCCAATTAACTATTGGAACACTTAGTAGGACACTGGGAATGCAAGGTACTGGATGACATGGGTATATTTGGGGGATCCTTGGAAATAACTTGAAATTCTTCAAGCCTATGAGTCTCTATAATCATCTTAAAAATCTAAGAAAATTTGACAATGCTGAAGAATCCAACTGCTCCATCTCAAACTCAACATGTACTCTCACTCACTTCTCTATCTATCCTAAAGGTTAGGAAGTAAGCCACTGCAAAACTTAGGATCTCTTCTAATAACTGGAAAGTTTAAATCAACAGGATCTCATTTTTCTTGTTTAAATATCTTTATTTCGATGTATCTTAGCCAAATGCAGAAAAAGGAGGCAAATGTTGGCCTGCAAATACCTGTGGCTCATTAAAAACCTACTTCCAGAAGAGAGGCAGCACAGAGAAAATGCTGGAAGCAAGAATGAACGCATTCATTCTGCATCACCACTGTGGCTTCACACCAAGGTTCACCTAGATGATGGACCGTCTGCTCAGAACAAGACGTGGTCCTTGCCCTGAAGAGACTTAAAATCAAGTAGCTTCACTTCACAGCACAGCCAGCTCATTCTCAGGATGGTCGACTCCTTGGCAGCTTCTGGGGGCAACAGCATGAAGTTTCAAAGGCCAGGCCTGAAGCTCTGTGCATCTCTAAGAATGTCTCCCGCTAACCTTCACACAGATGAGCACTTACCAGATCTATACTAAATTAAGAAAACGGCATTAGAACATGAAAATGAGGGGGAAACAACCCTTCAAAACAGTGAAAAGTGCTGGAAAAGATGAACAGTGAGAAAAAAACTGAAACAGAGAAAAGCGGCAACTGCATTTGCAATTCATAAAACTGAAGTATCCTCAAAACCCTCGCTTATGAGAAGCCTGTGGCAGATACGAACTTTCAACCTTTAGTTCCCTACTTCACTTTAAAAGCTTAATTGGAAGTTCTAACACGTCTTAAGTTAAAAGTAGTCATAAGAAGTATTATTAAAATTCATGGATCTTTTTCAAGAGTATTGCTCACTTATGGCAATATGACCACCAGGAAATGTGATTTGCCAGCTCAGATGCCCCAGCTGTGAGGGAAGCCACATCTCCCTTCCTACAAACTCGCAGAGCCCTGCTCACACTTCACTTCACTGCTGCTGAACGGGGCCCTTCGCTTCATTTAATTAAAGCCTGAGGCACAAATAATCTATTTCAAAACTAATTCTATACCTAATTTACTTTAAGTAGGTATTATTGAAGAATTCAATCCTTACTTGTGGCAGTTTTTACTTTTTAGTATAATGAACTTTAACACTAATTGTGTGGTACCTAGAACCCCTGACTTGTCCCTGGCAGGCAGGTGTCCAGTCTTACCAGCCTGCTAAAAAACCCATTCCTGGTCATTCTCTCCCAGGGAATTAAACAAATGGTGCAAGTCTGCACAGACAGCTCCACTTTTGAATTTACTAAATCCACCCAAAGCTGTGAGTTGGTATAAAACCATTGGCAATTATTATCATTTATCATGCTCATTTTATAATAAAGGAAATGGTATTGAATGATTGATTATATAGTTTTATGTACTTTAGTGGGACTGGAAAGATGAAAAAGAGATCTTCAAAGGCCCTACAACTTCAGAGAGAGAGCATTCTTGGAGGATTCTGATATCAAGAAAGAAATAGTCCTCAGATCCAGTATATCAGAATATTCATTTTATCTAAGATTTAATGTTCTACACAGTTGTGGATCAGACTAACAGTAAGATACTTAACACTAAGAATATCATATTTATTGAATGAAACATACCACATAAATAAGTTTGGAGACTTCCTCAATTTAAAAATGACATCAGATCCTTTTTGCTTTTTAAAACCGCTACTGACTCAAAATATAATTCTTATTTCATAGTCATTATATATTTTTTTCTACCCCCCACTAAAATTGCTAGGGACAGAAAAACCCAATCAAATTTTGAAGAGAAACAAAATCTCAAGGTCTAAGCCTTCCTAGCACAGAAATCCAAATAGCACCTTACTAAATCAAAGAAAGAGCTCCAAGATAGATACATTAGACAGCACCTTCCCTAAGTGATTCACTCTAAGTACTCAGGCAGGATTCAGGGGCAGTGAGCTAGAGGTTAAGAACACAGCTATGAAGTGGTTGGACTCAAAGGGAGCATTCAGGGAATAATAAAATACAGCAAAAAGCCCAAGGTGTTATATATTCATTCCACTGCTTCCTTTATAGGAAAATTTGAGAAGTCTAATCCTGTTTTTCACAAAGATGCAAACAGAGATGGCCGTGGGAAGGCCTGACACTGGTAAGGAGAAGAGCAGTCTCCCAACTAGTACAAAAGAAAATAAAATGATGAGTGCAACAAAATATTTCAGTGACAGGAATGGATTTGATCTAGACAAGGGAGACAAGGCCACTGCAGAGATGGGGGAAGGATGTTTACACGCTGAGGAAGACCTAAATACTTGCATCTCTTTCATCCGTAAAACAAGTCACTTCACAGTTATGCAGTGGATCTAAAAAAAATCAATACTACAGCATTGCAACATTCTGCATTCACTAAGGGCTCAGTAAACATGCTTTTGATGCAATATCTACTTTTCAGGTATGGAATGATATATATGGCTAGGAAAATGTGAACCTTAATAATTAAAAGGCATTTTTTTCAAAAATAATAATAATAATCCTCCTTTCCTTTACTTAGCAATTGTATGCAGCAGTTAATGATGTGTTGGATTTCTCAATATGCTGTAATTGCAAATGTTTTGAACTCTCCCGAATCAAAATTCTCATACTACATTATCATTCCAGTTTTAAACAACCACTGGGATAATCTTTTATAGAGAGAACTCGTTTTTCTTTTTCAACGTGTAGATTAAAATAAAGGCATTTTATATATTTGTTTTAGAAAGCAGTATTTCATGGCTAGGGTTTTATTATGTCACAAAAGATTATAGCTTTATAAAAAGCAACTAGAGTGTGAATGGTGTAGCTCAAAATCAACCACTTGTCCTCATGAAAAAAAACGACCTCAAACCTATGGTGTGTTTAAGTATCTTGAGTGAGAGTACCTTGAGGACTCATTTGGGACAAATTCTGGAATGCTGTCGTTAAGGGTATTATCATTCTCAAGTTTCCACCCAGCATGAGATATAGCTCCCCATCAGGGCATCCAGGACAGTTCAAGTGAACCTTGATTGCTGGATCTAAATAGCTGAAATAAAGAGGAAAGGAAATCCTTATGTTACTTGACCCTGTCAGGCAAAAGAAGATTCATAAGCCTATTATTTTATAAATGCAAGAAAGTGCATAAGAGCATAACTCATCCTCCAAATCCCATTTATTAAAGTGAAATCTTTTCTTTATGGACCTTTTGTTCAAAATATTTTCCTTTCAATTTTTATGAATAGTCATTAGTTTTCATATTTTAAAATATTGAGATATATTTGGTGGTAGTTTACTAAATAGCATGATTTATTTCACAGGTGGGGAATGCACACTTGTTAAATGTATTCATGGATCCTTCTCTTCTAAGGAACTATATATTTTCCCTCTGCAGAAAATACACAGCAGATCTCATCACACAGAAAATCTCTCTTTCTTACTCAACACACACGTTCACAGTGACTAAAGGAGGCCAGAGTTTCTCAGACAGATAAATCTCTGGGATTCCAATGCCCAGCTTCTACAAAACTGGGTCTGTTATGGGCTACCAGTTAAAATTGACTTAGAAATTTTAAGAGGTATTTTTGCATGCAGAATATAATGTCAGAGACCACAAGCGCACATCTCTACTCTTGCATTGCCTACCCATAAAGTATAACTGAAACATGGGAGAACCTTATAAAGAACAAACATCAGATTATTTTCTTCTTTGTAAGGTAACACATACATATCTTTCAATGAATTAAAGACATAGGTTCCAATCATCTAAAACAAAATTTAAGCCCAAACTATTTATCCTTGATTCTATAATATTATATGTAGATTTTTAGATATTCTGATGTACCTTTATATTTATTTAACTTGTATTGTGGAATATTAACAAATGATATTCCTTCCTACCAATTTACCTATTAAAACAACTCTTCAGTTCTGTGTGCCCTTTCTCAGGGAGGGATATAGTTGAAAATAAAGGTCTCTTTACACTTCGGTGTCCAGAAGCCTATATCCAGTTAAGAGATTATACCAGGTACCAAACCTTTAAGAATATTTCAACGGGGTTGGAGAGAAGGAGGGAAAGGAAAGAGGTTTGGGTTCTTGAGGAAAGGGCCAGATCTGAGGAGGCACGCAGGCAAGAACAAGAGACATCTTAGCAAAAACCTTCTGGAAGGGCTTTGATTGAGCACCCAAGAGCCAAGTGGGAGCCAGTCAGTGCTGCTCAGACTGCCCACTCCTCACTGGAGGGAGTGCCATCTCTCAGGGCAGCCCAGAGGCAAGCGGTGTACAGCTGCTTCCTGCGCTAAAGGCTAATTAATGGTGGCCCCTGGTGAGCCACCTGCTCAGCGGGAGTGGTGCCTCCATGTGCCCTCATGTGGCTCTTTCCCTCTCTCATTCACCCTGAGCAAGGGACCAGAGGCTCATAACATCCCAAAGACCTAAGAGAAGGGCACAGAGCACAAATGCCTGTCGGGTGGGATAGTGTTCTTATTCTGGGACTCTTTGAACAGAAACAGTGATTATCCACACTCCTTTCACATGTATTTTTATTTAGCTACATAAAAATTAGTCTGTAGCAAATATTCTAAATTCTGGAGACCACCTGGCCACAACTCCCACCCAGGGAGCATGCTGTGTTAAGGAGAACATGTATTGAGAACTCACATTTTACAGATAAGCCCTAATGCACAAAATGACATGCGAGGCAGGAAGATGACAATCTGACCTTGTGGAGCATCCTTGTAAATAAACGCGGAAGCCTATCCTGAGAGCATCGCAGGAGGACAGGGAGAGGGAGAGGGCGGCAGTGCCGCCTCAGCTGTGCACCGCACAGCCTGTGTCTCTGTGCACGTCTCCTCATCACAGGTGGCCTCGCATTCTCCCTCCCCTGACGTATTTCTTCAGTGTACCTGGGGCTTCTGTGGTCCGTGACACACGTTCCTCTGTAGCTCTGTAGTTAAAACGCTAAAGTGTCACTAACTGAACATCTTTAAGGGAAGATAAATGAAATGACTCAGGGATATATTCTTCACATAGGAAATAAAAAAACAGTACCTCTGACTTTACCTTTGAAGGCCTGTTCTTCAGAGATTTTAGAGCCTATTCATGAACACAAATACTTAATTACTGAGATGGATTACAGCCACACAATCAAACACGTTGCACACAGTCCACTGGCGAGCTCTCTACATTGAATTATTTAGTTTTCATCATTTTTGATTTTGTGAAGATTAGATGTTAGGTGCTGATAGTGATATCAGAGAGGATGAAGAAATCCATCTTAAAGTCATTCTGAAGCAGAATGAGAAAAGCACTTTGTCAAAGTTGGCCTAGGAAGGGCCACGTTTCGTCTGACCCTTAAGGCATTCAACTCAAAAATTAACAGATTTATCATCATGCTTACAGAGGCAGCACTGCCTTCAGGAATTCTGTGGGGTCATTCTGAGTAAAGAGGAGGGGCAACAGCCAGACCACTCATTTACTCTATTCATTTACTCGCTCCTGTACTTGTTCACTCATATATTGGGCAACCACATGGGCTTACAAGACCCACGGAGAGAGAAATGCAGGAGCTGTGGCTTTAAGACCGAGTGAGAGCTTGCCAGGTGGCCAGCGGGAGGGGAGAGGATTCGAGGCTGAGAGACAAGCATCTGCAAGGGGCCGCGTCGCAGCACGGCAGGTTGGGGAAACGCCAAGTACTCGGGGATTGATGGGCCACAGAGTGCCAGGGTTGGAGACCGGAGGGAGACGCCGCGGTGAGCGGCAGCCGAGCCAGATCGTGAAGAGCCCTTGGTGCCAGGCAAAGACGCTGGCAACATCTGAGGCAGGCAGAACTGTTGGAAGGCTGGTGCTGACAGTGACAGAAAGAATATTTTGAATCTGACTCTCTGAAAAATCCCAGCCACAGAATAAGTGCTGATTCTTCGCGAACCTCCCTTCTTACCACGTGATCATAATTTCGGGCCTCATTCTGGCTCTCATCTGTGTGGGGTGCAATTTATCTGGTCCACTGTACAAATTTTGAACTTGAATATCAAAATCTGAATGTGGGGCTCAACCGGTACAGAATTTTCTCCTTAGCAACCAAATTGTTGATGTGTAAACATATAAAAAGCAGCCAGGAAAATTGAAACAACTCTAAAATGAACCTATAGAGTTACCAAGAATTAACCTGTGCAAAAACAAACCACACTATCTTGCAAATCCAACTGCAAGGTAATTCTGGGACCGCCTGCATGCCTTCCTCAGCGGGGCATTGTGCCTTCCCTAGTCAATAAGGAATTGTAGGAGGGGAAAGTGTTCACCTCTCTCCCCGCCCGGCTTCACTTCCCCAACGACAGCTATTTGCAGTCCCTTCCGTGTGTGAAGCCGCATCCCTTCCTCAGGCTGTCTGTGTCTGGAACTCATAAGCATCTCATGTCATCCAGGGGACAGGCCCTTTTCTCTTGTTGGTGAGAATTCCTGGTCTCTCCCTGAACAATTATTCCAATATCTGACATTAAGACACAAAATTTGAATCTACTGAATTCCTGAAATGTTAGCTATTTGTGTTATGTTAATGAAGGGATTCCTGCAAATGCTAGAAGTCAGGGCACATGACTCTTGCCCTCAAAGTTCAATATGAAATGTGCCTGCTAGTAATGCCAACTCCTCTCTTGTGCCTGTGCTTAGCAAGAGGCCTTAAATTAGCCTTGATGGCTTTTGAAAAGATGAGAGTAAACTCTACTCTGAGACCCAGATGAAAGAGTTTCCTTTCCATTACCTTAAAGCCACCATTATATTTTCTCCCAGTAGCCTGCTATTAATACCCACCACTAGCCACAACTACTGAGCTACTCTAAGTCTCCTTCTATTTATGTTCTGGAAACACAGACTCTGTGTTCCCCATCTATAAATGGAGAAGGCAGAATTTACACCTAGGCCCTAGTAGGAAGATCACTACCTCAAGGTAAATAACGCCTGACGTCAAGAATTCCTTACTCATACTCATGGTCTATCTAACCAGATGTGTTACCACCCATGCAGGCCGTAAAAGGCTCCTCTGCTAAGCTCCAAGTTCTAAGGCTGTCCATCAATTATTTTATGACCTGAAATGCAGAATTAAAGAATGAAGGAAGTTAGGCCATTGACTCAACCAATAAGTATGCTATAAACTGCTAACAAGCACCCAAATTCCCACTATCTGAGCAAAACAGGCACAACTTTTGGCAATTTCTTTAAACCTCCTGGAAGAGGGACGCAGGGCAAGCACAAAGCCTCAATCACAGCTGCCAACCCTGGAGATGCATTTGATAGCAAAGTCTTTCCCCTTCATGCATGCGTTAGTGTGGCAGCCAAAAGAGAAGCAGATTTTTCCTGTGGGCAGAAACCATATGCTTCTGTGGAACAGTAGAGATAAAATTCAGCTCCTCTGTCACAGCCTGCTTTGTTCAACTCTCTTTCCAGCATTGTCATTTCAGCTAAGTTCCCATGTATGAGCTGACTGCAGACCCTTCTTTACCTTGCTCTTTATCTGAGAGCTTGGTTTTGAAAGGGAAAGAGGTTGCTGAGGCATGTCTCAGCTCAGTTCGGTGGATCCACAGAGTAGTTATTTAAATGGGCTGTTGTTCCAGGCTTGTCTGAAATGCCTATAAAGCTTATGACAGAATTCTCCATCTTTTCTGAATTCCATTTTTTTGGTCAGTTATAAAGAGACAAGCAGTTTTTTTTTTAAGTAAATCATACAACAGAAGCTTTTGTGAGACCTGTCTATAAACTAAGAGTCTCTGCAAAAGCCAGGTAAGGGAGGCTGTCTCTCTGACAAGCAGTCATTATTTAGAGGAGCTTTCATGTCACCAGACATGAGTTATAAGCTGAGATTGAGGAGCAATGTTCTTGATACAGTTTACTTTTCCTAGAATATGTGTGCTAATTAACTCAGGGAAAAAATATTTCCTATCTTTGACTCAAAATTCATTCCTCCTCCAATTCATTTTGCTTCAGATTAATTTGCCTGAGGACAAACTCCTTAACAAACTACCCTAGCAGTTTTGAGACAAATAAAGAGGAATTATTGTGTATTGACAGGCAGACCTTTTCTATTAAGTCAGACCTGACTACTTCCTTTTCCTGAGGCAACAGTGATTCTTTCCAGGGGCTTCACAAAGATCCAAGAGAGGCCTTCTTCAAAGGATTAGGTATGGGTCCAAGATATGCTTTAAAGATACTTTTATTCTATCTTAAGAGTCGCCATGCAGGAAGCCATTCTGATTATCCCACTGTCATGAAACCTCCCCATGCTGCCCAACAGCAGCATCAATTGTCCCAATCTCAGGACCTTAGTTGTATCCATGCTTTACTTCAAACGAATAGCAAAGTTTTAAAAAATTGATACTCAGTAATTTGTATTGATTTACTGAATCTACTTAAAAACCTACAAAATATAAACATAGCTAATTTTTGGTTTTCTTTTTCAAAGGATAAATACTGACTTTTTTAGCCATTTGTGTAAGTCAGGAAAAAGGCTTTTTCCCCAAATTAACAAATAGATGGAACAAAAATTTATTTTTGCCTCTCCCCAACCTTCACCTCCTAAAAACTTTTAGTTTGTAGCAGAACAGCCGTGTCTCCACACCCACGATGCACACCATTGATTCTGTGAGGGACAAGCTGAGCATGCAAGAACTAGGCACGTTTTCTCAGGACAGACACCAAACAAAATTGCTACAAGTAAAGTGTTCTAAAATGGATCAAGCTGAAGAGTCGACAGAACAATGAAAACACAGAACTGTGGTGTAGCCAACAGGAAGACTGGAAGCCGGCCCCACCGCCAGTGCCTCAGTCTTCCTTGAACTTCCTGAAATGCCACCATTAAATATGCATGACTTTAAATTAGCAAGCCCTTCTCATGGAAAATATTTTGCAGTGATTCTAATCATTAAAATATTTTGAGAATCAGATGAAAGCTGTGGATCATTTCCACAGAATAAGGCACATAGATCCCCAAACAAAATCTTGCATAAAATTTTAGGCTTCACAACGTCCAGGTTAAGAAACCCAACTCCAGGGTCAGCTAATATAATCAATAATGTTGTCTCCGTATATAACTGAGCTAAGCACATGGACAGAGAAGATGAATGGGGATGGTGTGTGGGGTGGTAGGTCCATGAACACATGGAGGCAAAGGACAGGTGCTAAGGAGTATTAATGAAAAGAATGAAACTGTGCTTCATATATATGTTTAGAACCAACTCAGTGCACATGTTATGCTGTTTAAAAAGTTCTGTTGTTTTCCATGATTACTATGATAATATTTTTATACTTATATTTCAGCTGATGCTATTAAGCCAGAGAGAAGGCTTCTGCCCAGGCACACTGAATCTCTGGGAGGGCGGCACTGAGACCCCCTGGTTGCTGAACTAAATCACAGGCACTCAGGATGTGATCCTATAATCATAGCCGGACAGGGAATATGTGCGAGGTAATCGCTGCATGTGCTAACAGTCCGTGCGTCTTAACGGGGACAGATTAATTGAGAGGGAAGATATCATCATTCCACTTCATTTTTCCAGCTCGTTTGTCAGATTGGAAGGGCAGTAGCAATACTATAGTGCATAATGCTGATTTTCATCTCAAAGAGAGGCTTCTGGAAGCACAGCAAAATATCATGCTTGTATATTTTAGGATAAATTACTGAAAGAGTCACAAATTCTCTCCTTCCTATTTTCTTATTTTTTTCAAACACAAGAAGACAGTTAAAATCAGATAGCTTCGGCAAAGCAAAAGGTTCCTGGGAAGTTATGCCCAAGAACTGACATCACAGCATTAACCCTTATCTTTAAAGTCGGGTCATTCCTGTTCTCACATTGTCTAAATGTACCAGAAGCTTTTTTTTCTTTCCTTTAAAGATTCAGACTTTTAAAAAGAATTTTACAAGTTCAAAGCATAGTACACTGCAGCTCTGCCAACTTGTGATATGTTTCACCTTCCCCCGGCCAGTGGAGACTGAGAACCTTTCAAGACAGAATGAGTTCAATATGTGAAGAGGGAATGAAAAAAAAAAAAAATCCAAAGAGGCTCAGAGCAGCAGCTGCCCTCACTGAGAACTGTTGCTGGGAATTTAGCGGAGAAGGAAATGCATGTGCCACAAATAGAAATTCTACTGAGGAGAAAAACCAAGACTCTTTCTGCCTTGTGAAATTCCAACCCATGTCAGTTGGAAGTAAGGCCCATAGTGAATCCTTGGCCCTGGGATAAATACAGAAGGGCAGAAAATTAAGAGAAACCAATGCAAAATGCAGAGCAGTTTTCATGAAATGATAAGCCCCATTTGACTTAGATAGCTGCTGAGAAATGGAGATAGTCAAAAGGAATGGATATGTTGGGGAAAAGCGATCGAGACACACATATCAGAGAGGTGTCACATTGATTTAGACAGACTGTAATCTTTTTCCCTTTTTTAAAAAACACTGATAGAGTGGATAGTTTGATATCCACTCTGAAACTATCAATTTAACAGCCACTGAAGCACAGAGAAACGAGATGTCAGAGTTCTCCAGTCAGCCTTCGGCTTGTTCAAAGTTGCACCCATGAACGAACTGGAAATTGGAGGAAGGAAGGGACAGATAGATGTTTTTTAAAAGGCATACAAAGAAGACATACGATGTTGATCTTTTGCAAGGAAGGAAAGTCTAAGACAAGGAATAGAAAGTATTGCATAGTCTAAACCATAATTAAAGGAGATGTGAAGACTACATTTGGAGGAGCAGAAACTTACATTTATTCTTCTCTCAGCTTAAACTGTTTTTGTCTATGTATAATTGCACTCCTTGAATTTTATTTGGGATTTAGAATGCTTAAATGCTAAGGAAACTGTTTCTCAGACCAGAAAGCCATAGACAGCTGGTACAAAGTAGGTTAAATAGCCCCTGAAAATTCTAGAAAAGGCTTTGCAGCAAACCTTGCTATTTCTGCAGACAGGCCACCCCTTACCATCGTGGGGCAAATCTCAAGTAGGTGATGATGTGGAAATCTGGCTCTGCAGACACCACCCGGTGAGAGAGCCTTCTGACCACCCCACTGCATAATTATAATCACAGAGGAATGTTCACAAGGAGAAAGCAGGTGAGAAAGAGAGATCTCAGTTCCCCCAGAGAAATACGCTGCACACACTAATCATAATGCCCTGGAGAAAACTGTTTCTTCACTGCCTGGAGATAGCAACGAACAGTCCCAACAGGTTAAGGTGAGGCTGGAACACCAAACAACTACGATCCTGTCACTTTTCTTTAATTTGCAAATGGAGCTGCCTTCAAGCAGCTCAACAAATGCTTTTTCCTATTTCTGTCTTTCAGGAACTATAAACCCTGGGAAAGGGACAAGAGGACTAGACCACTAGTCTGGAACTTGACTTCCAGCCACAGCCAGTGTAAGGTAGGGTCTAGGGTGAGCCAGGTATGCTTCAGCTCACAGCTGCCTCCAGGGGGATTACCTACAAGTTAACGAGCCTACCCCCATAGACTATGCTTGGTTAACATATGATTTTAACACTCCCATCCCTGCAAGACTATTTCATACCTGTATGGGAAACTAACCCACATCTCCATAAGGTCTTTATGTCTTCAGATATCCACAAGCTAATCAAAAAAGCAATGAAAAGAGAATATCTTGTTCACTGCATGATCCACATCTTAGGTTACCCTTACTGAACTGCCCTGCAACAGAGGTCCACAACTAGATATTTACCAATCTGATATCTTCCTCATCAGGGCTGAGGTGGAATAACTGCATAGGTAGGGTGAAGGGGGCAGGGAAGACAAGGTCCAGTTAAGTACTAGACTAGGAATGAAAGGACAGAGATTTGCAATTTCTTTATCTTTCTCTATGCACAGTCCAACCCCTTCTTATGCTACCCAATATAACATATAAATGTTTTAAAAAGGAAAATACACCCCCTAGAATCTTTCCTTTTCTCCATCCTTGTTATCATTCCCTTGGAACAGTGATATTAGATAGAAGGAGGTAGATCCAAGATATTTTGTAAATTGATTTAATATGATTTGAGGACTAAGTGGATGTAGGAGATAGAGGGTAAGATTGACATCTAGAGTGGCTTGTAAATTTCGAGCTGAAAAACGGTTTGGATGGTGGTACTTTTTACAGAAATTAAGATTCCGAAAGGAAATCAGGTTGGGGAAAGACAGTGTGGTCAATTTTGTATACTTTGAGTCTGAGAAATTAGTGATCAGGTGAAGATGTTTATTAGGCCACTAGATTTAGGCTCTGGAACTCAAAAGATGCCTAGTTGAAGAGAAGTAGACTTAGATTTTAGTGGCATAAAAATGGGAAATAAAGCCATGGGAATGAATAAGACACTGGGAATATATAGAGTGAAAACATGGTTGGGGGCAGAGACCTACAGAGACCAAAAGTAAGGGGCAGGAAAATGATTAAGAAACCACAAACAAGGTATATTTATAAGAGTAATGCTAGCTACCCCAAATCTCAGAGCCTTAACTAACAGTCATTTATTTCCACCATAAACCTCTAATACAGGTGTTCCTGGTTGGTAGACGGCCTTTCATATGGACATTTAAGAACCATCATTTATTCCTTCATGTGGGTTGGCCCATATGGAGAAAGGTCAAGGGTAGAGAGAGGGTCAAATGGGAGGTGTTTTGGGGCCAGACCTGGAAGAGGCATACATCACTTCTGCCCATAGTCTGTTGTCCAGACCTCCATTTCATGGCCACACCTAATTCCAAGAGAAACTAGGAAATGTCATCTAGCTCTGTGACCAGACGGAAAGCAGAATGGGTTTGGTAAATAGCCAGGCACTCTCTTCTTCACAAAGCGTAGAAGAAACAAAAAGGTAAGCAGAATTTTCTGAGAGTGGTATCTCAAGAGTCAAGGAAAAAAGGAGTTTCAGGAAAAAAAATGTACTTTAAAATATTTGTTGCTATATAACATTGCAATAATAGCTTCCTATATGCCTAATTTTTTTTATCTGTTCAATATATTTCCTTAGTAAACATTCATAGGAATGGGATTACAGGATCTCATGAGATGAACATTTTGGACCTATATAACCAATTTCAACACATTTTTCAGCCACTTCCCAGGGCTCACAGTCCAAAGGCTTTGGTTTTAAGGTCTGCAGAATAATCTGGCAAATGGGTTCTGTACCCCAAAACCTAATCCAACAGTTATGTTTATTCTTTCCATCAGTGCTGTAATCATAATCTGCTATGGCAAAGTATTCCCAACACCATTTCCCTCAGACAACTTCCTAACACCAGCCCCACCTCCACCCCACCTGTGGCCTCCCTACCTCCCCGCACCTTCCCACCAGGCCCCCTATAACCACTGCTTCAGAATCAATCAATTTCTATGTATCTCCAATCTCTCCTAGCATTTCTTTAACCTCTCTATTTTAATTAAAACCCAGTTATACTCTGAGAACACCGCTTCCCTTGCAGTCTCCAGAACTGTGGATTTTATTATCTCTTACCCAATGCACCCCAAGATCACAGTGCTTTTTCCTCACATGGCCACTCTGGCCATCATGATCCAACCCTCTTGTCAAAATGGGAAGGAAGAAAGGGAGGGAGGGAGGAAGGAAACATGCTCCTCCTCCTCTGAAGTCTAGGCCATTTGGCTATACCATCTTCTCCTTCTCCATCAGGATAGTTCTATCAGGAGTGCAGTACCAAATAGGATCTTTTCTATTTTCCCACAAATGACAAGAAAAGCCTACTGCTGAGAACAAAAACTGCTAAATAACCCAACTTCCACCTCTGGGACACCCTTCTTTCCTCACCCTCACCCCCACCCCATTCCGAGTTCAGCAGAGCCCCCTTCCCTCCTCTTCTTTAAGGCTGGTGGACAGGTGCCTTCAGTCATCAGGCCTGGCACTACCCCACCAGCTGCCAGCACTGACACAAAGGAGGAGGGCTAAAAGGGGTGTGGGAAGTCTTTTGTGGCACACAGGCAGGAGTACAGTTGTAAAGAAACAAACACTTTGTCTTCCTCTCCATAGAAACTAGTAGTTATTCACTACCTGACTGTGTCAGAGCTTCTAGTGTCTGAGCAAAAAGATTTGATAATGCAGGTCTCTGGCTCAAATTTGGAGACAGGAGCAGAGCAGAGATGGCAGAGCTGAAAGAGGAAATGGTGAGCAGGATTCGGGGACTGGGCAGACAATATTCCAGCTGTCAGGTGGCAAAGAAAGTGAGTTTCCATGGGTAGGGTGCTGTGGGCACTGCAGAGGGCAGCTGGGCCTCAGCAGTCCTGCTGTTCACCCCTAGAACAGCAGGCTGGTTCCATTACCATTTGTACAGATGACTCCCAAGTGGTGTCTCCAGGCCTGATCTTTCCTCTGAGCTGCAGACCTTACTTCGGTTCTTTATTTATTGAAATGTCTCAAAGGCATCTGTTAGTTTGCTATAGCTGCCACAACAAAGTACTGCAAACTGCATCGCTTAAACTACAGAAACTAATTGCCCTCACAGTCCTGGAGGCTAGATGTCCAAGATCAAGTTACTGGCAGGACTGCTTCCTCCCAAGGACTTGAGGAAGGGAAGATCCATTCCAGGTTGCTCTCCTGGGTGTGCAGATGGCCATCTTCTCCCTGTGTCTCTTTACATCATCTTCCTTCTATGCATGTCTGTTTCTGTGTCAAAATTTCCCTTTTTATAAGGATGTCAGTCATGGTGGATTAGGGACCCACCCCACTCCAGTATGACTGCATCTTAACAAATTATATCTGCAACACCCTTATTTCCAAAGAAGTTCACACTCTGAGGTTTAGGGCATTAGGTCTTCAACATATGAATTTGGAGCAGCACAATTCAATTCAAATAGTTTCTCACATTCAACATGTACCCAGTGGAACTCATGACCTCTCCTAAATCCAATACGTTCCCAGTGTTCCTTGTCATAATGAAGGACACTGCCCCCCAGGCAGCCTGTGAGCCAGGCTGGCAACTGCTGTGTTTTGTTTTGTTTTTTTCGCCACAAACTTTGCCCACTACTGTATCCTGGTGTGTCCAAATATTTCTAGAATCCATCCACCACTCTCTTCCATATCAACCTCTTCCTGGTCCAAGCCACCATTTACTCTTTCTGGCCTGCAAGTTTGATGAGTTGTCCCTCTTCAGCTACCTTTTTTTTTTTTTTTTTGCAAAATACAAATCTAATTTCGTCACCACCACTACCACTTCAGATAATGAAATGGGTTCTCATTGTTCTTGAGCCCAAATCCTTATTGCAACCTATGAAATGTGCATACTTGGAACCCTCACCTGCCTTTCTAGTCTTATCTTTTCCATACCATTCTCCATTTCCGTCATCATACTTAACTTTTTATTTTCCATTGCCATACTTTTTTCACAGATACTTATTCATTAAGTGTGCAAGCTTCCTTCTCCACACACATGCACATGGTCCCCTTCTGAACACTCTCTCCTTCCCCTGCCTTTCCCTACTACTCTCTTTTAGTTAATTCTTGTTTTACATTCACTCAGTCAATAATAAAAAAAAAAAAACAATAACAACAAAGAAAAACTATGTGACAAGGCATTGATCTAGTCACTCCGGGCCCATCCACGGTCATATATTAATCCCGGCCCTTGTGGAGGTCACTGTCTAGTGGAAGGTATCAGACATTAAACTACTGACTTAATAATTGGATTAAATAGTATATTAGAGAGTAATAAGGACTATGGAAATAAAGGAAAAGTAGAAAAGGAAAGAATAACGGGGGAGGGCATTAAGAAGAGGGAGTGTGTGGGCTACAGTTTTAAATAAGGTGGTCCATATAGGCCTTACCCAGAGGATGACATTTGAACAAGGATTCCAGGAGGGATTCCAACTTCTTTGGAAATAAGGGTGTTGCAGATATAATTTGTTAAGATGCAGTCATACTGGAGTGGGGTGGGTCCCTAATCCACCATGACTGACATCCTTGTAAAAAAGGGAAATTTTGACACAGAGACAGAGGTGACCCTTGTGGATATCTGGGGGAAAGAACCTTCCAGGCAGAGGGAGCAGCCAGAGCAAGGCTCTCAGGAGGGAGGGCACCTGACATACCTGAGGAATAGCAAGGGGGGCGGGGACATTCCACTAGAGCAGGGTGACTAAGAGGGAGAACTGCAGGAAGTAGAATCACAGGTGGAGTAGGGCTGGGACAGGGAAGATCCTATGTGGCCTTGTGAAGCCTGGTTGGAACTTCAGCTTTCACTCTGGGTGAAATGGGGAGCCATCAGAGGGTTTTATGCAGAAGAGAACTGAGATCTGCTTTATAGTTTAATCAAATCATTCTGGCTTGCTCTATTGAAAGCAGACTTTAGCAGGTAAGGACAGATACAGGAAGTCCAATTAAGAAGCTATTAAGTAATCCAGGCAAGTGAATATGGTGGGTCAGACCAGAGACGGTGGTAGCCCCTAGTCTTAGGACAGTACTTGACAAAGAGGCAAAATCAATTTTCAATGTGCCTGGACACTATCATCATAGAGTCACCATACTCTTCACCAGCGTTCTTCCCCTAGAGACCATGTCAGACCAAAATGTAGCTCTCTTTTACGCCTCTCCTGGTGTCATACAAACGTCTGGAGTCCTTCATTCCAAGCCCCCAGAGGCTGGCTTCCTGGACTCACCAGGTGCCACCAGGGGTGCTCTTTTTCCATCGCTCTTTGCCACTGCTTACCTCTGCCCAGCATGCTGAGCTGTGCAGTTTCTTTCAAACTACTCTTTCACCTTCTGACTCCCTAACTTTCTTTTCTCACCACAGTATTGCTCACAGTTTCCTGTTGACTCACCTCTCACTTGCTCTTCACTTCCCCAGGTCTGGATTAAGCAGGGACTGCATCTTAATCACACTGTGCTTCTCTCCACAGACTTCCCTGAAGCTGGACCTTATATACTGTGTCCTTGCTCAGTGATCAGTCTTAGTCAGGGGATGCTTTCCTAGCCGGCTGCTCGATCTGCAGTGGAGGGTCAGTATGCCAACATTCATTAATTCTTTCTCTACTTCCTCCCCCATATGTTCCTTTGTCTGCTCCCTTTCTCCTCTCTTGTCTGAAAATGGTACTGAATTCCTTTTTCCCCTTCTTTTCCCTTTCAACCTCCAACAGTTTCTGCTTATTCATGTCTCTAACCTCAAAAATATATTTACTAACCTTCATCCTGACCTTCCTTTATGAGGCCCTGACTTGCCTATTCATGCAAGCGATTGTCAAGGAGGCTGGATAAGTCAGTGTCTGCATCGAGCTCTTCTGAATGTCTGTTATCAACACTGGGAGCCCTGAGAAACAAGGCAGCACAGCACGCTGCCTCTCTCCGTTTGATGGCAGGTGCCCTGTAAATCAGTAGTATCATCTCTATATTCCCAGAAGAGGATTAAAGGTGATAGGTTTCCTCTAGAACTCTACAATAAGCAATGTCACCTTTCCAGGAAACAGCTATGAACCAGAAAGGACATGAAGAAATCTCTAAGCAGCCAAAACATACCACAAACTCTAGGCATTAAAGCTTAGGCACTTGACTCATAGAAAAGTCACATGGGACCTCATCATTATCCATTTATGTTTGTTTTCCATGTGATTCTGAAGGGTGGGAATCAGATTGCTAATCTCATAGTTAATGAGAAATTGCAAATTTGAAGAAGAAATAGTACACAACCTGGAAGGAAAACAATGGCTATTAAAAGCTAGAATTCAACCTGCATGGAACTATGGAGTTAACAGGAACAGACAGCTCGTGTCACAGCAAAGCATGGTTCGTATATGAGGTATGATGTTTTGGCAACATGGACCTAAGAGAAAAGAAAGGTACTGGAATACTGGGGTGGTGGGACAACAGCAGCAGGTCTGAGGTTTTAGTTGAGCAGCTTTAATAGCTGAGAGATGGCTCAGTGACTCACAAGCTCACCACATTTCATCTTCTCTGAGGCCATGTCCCCAGATCCACCTTCCCTTCTCCACGTTATGCGCCCACGGATTTTCACACCTGACCTTAGGCTCCAGAGATAAGACAGAAAGTGTTAAAATGGCCTCCCCTTGTGGTGGGCACACTGTCACTCACCCCTTTAGGCCAGCCAGGGACCTGGGAACCAGGGCTGACCACCACATGCCCCCCCACCACTTCGTAGGCCAACTTCCATGCCTGTGTCTTCCAACTCAGCTGGAACTAATTAGGAAGCTATTACAAGCTATCACTATCCCAGGAGCTGTCAGGAAGCTAGTAGCATTTGGTCCTTATTGTAACCTGTGGGGGAGATACTGTTACCCCATTTTATAGAAGGAAGTGAGTTTCACTAGAAGAGATAAGACTGAAACTCAGTTCTACCAACTCAAAGCCTGTGTTGTTACACTACATCTTGCTACCCAGATATACAGACAGACACAGTCGCTAGTCCATACTCCAAATCACTTTACTGTTCCAATTCAGAATGCATTTTATTTATCCTAAAAATATAATTTTTTAAAGTATCCTGGTATTCTGTTGGTTATAAAAGTGATCCAAGCCCAAAATCTATAATATAGGTGTATCAGATTAGATTACAATGATTCAGGAAAAGTTCCTCAAGGCTGTTGAAATGCAACTTACTTACATTTAAGTTATTTATATTTAAGAGTGTATCTTAAGCAAAGTCACATTTTTAAATTATTTTCAGACAATTCCCAAAAGACAGGACTAGGTGAAAACAAGGAGCATAGGGTGTGTTATCGCCTCTAACTGGTTATATGATTTATTCGCTGGAGTACTGGCTTTGTTTGGATGCTAATGGTGATCAAAGTCAGTAAAACACTTGGTGAGAACATTCACACTTCTACCATTGAAATAACTACCAGTTTCATCCCTGTATTCAAGGAGATTTCTCAAAGGCACTTTGATAAGATCAGTTGTTTAAGTTGATATAACCATTAAAAAGTGGGGAGGGATCTAGGTGTGTTCATATTTTAAGAGATCCCTATGCATGCACCACATACACAGACTTGAGCATTTCTCATCATATTCCAGTCTAGAAGTCCCACCTTTAGTGGTCACCCTACTGGTCAAGTTCTCCACTCCCCTGGCACTCTTTTTAATAGTATTCTCCTGTAATGGGTAATGCCTTCAGCCTTCTGCAGAGTTTACACCAGTTAAAGTAGCAACTACTCATATGCTTGTAGAGCAGGTGTTTCCCCCACAACCTGGCCTTACATCGTATCCTCCAATCTGTCCTTACCAAGTTTTAGGATGGAGCAAAAGCACAACTGATGGATTCCCCTTCTTAATGTGCACGTCATAAGTCATGTCTGTTTGGGTTACCAGTACACATGTGAACATTCATATCTTCTCAGTGTGGGAAACTTCCCCAGATTCCGTAGTAGAAGAGAGGCCAAAACAAAGGGTCACTGCTTAGCACAGATGTTGTTTTCCAGTGCTTTTAAAGTACAGTTATGACAAGTCGTGCGTTTTAAGCCATCTCGTAAAACCCAAGGAAATGCTTTTTGATCTAGTAAAATTGCCCAGGAATGTCAACTCGAGCCCTATTTGAGCACAGTAATCATGAAAATAAAGGAGAAAAGACAGAATAATGAATATAGCAGGATTTTTTATCTTAGTAAATATTCATCCATTCAACAAATATTTATTAAGCAATTACTGTGTGCAAACCACACTGTTAGGAAAACTGAGTTGGGGGACTGGGCAAAGGGGGAAACATAGTCACTGTGTAGCAGTCAGGGGTCCAGTCAGGAGCACAGAAACCACAATAGATATTTCAACAAGGTATATATATATTATAGGGAATCGGTGACACCGGTGTTAGAAGACTGCCAGGGCCCTTTAGAAGGAAGGCTGAGTTGATTAACACAGAGTTAATAATTGTAAGGAGCAGTGCACCCTCAAACTGGTGAAACACCGAGAAGAGTGTGAAAGCTAGAGGAGGCACCCCTTGTAATCTGGGTCCCATTATCTGAACAGGGGGTACCACTCAGCATTGGCTTAGGAACCGGTGGTGGGGTCTTGAGAAGCAGGAGTCAAGATGCCTGAAAGAGGACCCGGCCCAGCTGCTGATGCTGCTGAGCGACACCCCGAGGCGGCTGCAGAATTGGACAAGACACGAGGCTAGGAGCAACCGCTGCAGACGAGGTGGCGTGCCATCCCTGGGGCATGACTTTCAGAGCAGCAAGCAAACAGAAGGAGCAAGTCCTTCTCCTTCATCACTTTCCACTCTTGCCTCCAGTGCCCCTAATTCCAGAACCTAACAGCGAGCAGCCGACAAAGCAGGCTTGCGGTTTTGAGTCCCAGCCCCAGCACCACACAGTAGAGTGAGGAGGGTGAGCCTGGAGCTCAGCCTCAGTAGCTTAATAACTGGCACACGTGGCTTCTCCTGTCAAATCTAATAGGGAAGATAAAACGTGTGCAAATAGGAAGTTAAAGTTAACAAGTAACCTAACAGTTACATAAAAAATGGTGTAAGTGTTCTGTGGAGAACCTACTTATTTCCAAGTGGAGAGATAAAGAAAAGCTTTATGGAGGAGATGGAATTTCACATCAGTCCTGAAACAAGATAAAGTTTGAACAAAATGAGAAATAAAGGAAACTGCAGCGTGGCTAGAAATCTCAGAGAACAACAGATTGGGAAGTAGATTGGGAAAATATTTTAGAGGGCTTTGAAGTTCAGGTTAAAGAATGTTCTGGATGTTCACGGACTTCAAAACACTTTGAACACTGGACTTTGCCAGATCATTGGCATTACAGGTGGTAATATTAAATTTTAATGTAGGAAGTTGGGGCATCACTTTTCCAGGGTGAACAAAACCCTTAAGATAAAGTAGATCGTGAGTCCCCTCAGAAATCAAATTCATGACTTTATAATTCTCTGTGCTGCTCTGCAGTGCGAAGCTCCCCAGGAGTAGCCAGCAAATGGAAGAGTGCTACACATTTCAATAAACTCAGTGAAATGTTTAGACAATTTGGAATTTGGAATTTTTGTCCTGGTCTCCAAGTGAAGACACTTCCCATTTAAATCTCTGCCCAGCTGCTGGGTGCACCATGGTTTAAAGTGATGTACCAGCTGTGTAACAGTCATCTATAATTCTTACACATGGATAAGAATACCATTGGTTCTATGAATAGATATATGTATATCCAAGTTATAGAGGTTAACACATTAGAGAGTAACTTCATACGATGCACCATTAGCTATAAATTTAGAGTGTTGTGGGGAATGACAAAGTCATCCTGGAGTTGGGGTTATTTACTTAAATCCATGGTGTTACACTGAGGTGTGCAGGTAAACTGGCTCAATGGGTGAGGGAGAAGAGCCCTGATTTTTTCATAGTGTTTGCTAATGTCTATGGTGTAAGTATTCCCACCATGGCCAATTCCAAACTATCAATCTGACATCACTAACCTCAGAATTTGGAAAAGATGTGCAATATCAACTCACCCCAGCCAACATGAGCTAGCTCTAACACAGTGCTGGTAAGTCTGAGGTGGAAGAGATGGTAAGATGCAGTCAAGTGTAAAGGGCCTAGAAATAAGGATTATAATTTAAGCAAAGGGAAAAGAGAGACAGAGATGCAGGAACCAACAGGACTTGCCAAGGGAATTGAAGGCCCTTGGAAAAGTGACCACTGGTAAGGAGAGGAAGTGCCCAAAGATGACCAGCCCAAAGATGGTCGGCTCTCTACTTCGTGGTCTGGCTTAGTAATTACCTGACCCACTTTAGTGAGGATGACCATTTTGCCCTCCCATAATCCAACCTAATATTTTCTATATAAAGAACTTCGGAAAATAAATTGTATCAGTTAAAACTTCCAAGGCTAAGAGAAATGAGGCATATGCATAGCTTCCATTTTTTACTCTAGAGATCAAATGTTTTTCCCATGACTTTGAGCAATGTCCCATTTCTTTGTACTGAATAGGTAATAGTACAAATAAATTTGTTCTGTAGTATTTCTGATGCATGGTGTGACAGTCCTAGGTAGTCCATTGCTAATGGCCTTGTTCACAAGCCTGAGTCTGGTAAAATATTTAATTCAGTGGTAAAAATGACTACATTAAAAATTGAATTAATAATGATTAAAATTAAGTATTAACCATTCAATTAAATTTAAAAATAAATCCAGGGACTTTTAATTCTCCTTACGGAGAAAAAACAAACAGAGTTAATAAGCTTGACAAATATTTAATAAATATTTAACTTCATGTTCGCATCCTATATGGAAAAAAAAAGTTAAAATTTGATACCTTAGGTTATAAAACTGTCGGTGGCTGAGCTTTACAATGCCCTTGAGTTGAACTAGAATGCTGATGGAGAATAAGCTTGTGTTTTCAATCAAAAAGAAGGCATACAAATCGGAGCCAGGAGTTGGGGCATATTTTCAAGAAACCAATGAGGTCTAATCATTTAACACAGTTTCTCACGGAAAGCAAAGGATTTGAGTGCTGGCAAGTTATTAAACCCCGTGCCACATTCTGCTCTAACACAAATGCGTGAGCAAGCACACACAGACAGAAATAGCAGCCATAGCAACGGTAACCCATCTCTTGCCTTGCAACGCCGCGTCCAGCCTCAGGCTGCTGGATCGCCTTAGGCTTATTCTGCCACCTTGTGTGGTGCGCACATATTGCAAGACAAAACATCTTCAGACAATTGTAGTCCTTAACATGCTGTTTGTCTTCCTTTAAAAAAACGGTCTTACTTCAGTGGTTACCACCGTCAAGTCATTTGTGCAGCCTAAAGAGCAGTGATTTGACTCCCAAAATATTTTAATCTCAGGGATATTAGCTTGTGATGCAAGGGCACAGAGGCTGGCCCACATAAATACACACACACACACACACACACACACACACACACAAAGGTTGGTGCATAAAGATGTGGGCAGGAGCTCTCTGGGTTCTGATGACGCCTGGTCTAGGGCATCCCCAGGTGGAGATGAGGTGGACCACGTGGTACCACAATGCTGATTTTGAGACTCCAGGAAAGTGATCAGTGGGTAACTATCCTTGGCATTATCCCACATGCCCCATCCACCATCATGCAGGCATGGAGGCCAGCTCCCACATGGCTCCACTGGGTTTGCATCTATGCTAAGTAACAGCAGCAAGGATTTGGAACAAAATATTCTGAATGGCTTCCCTTACCCCTCTGATTCAATGTAGGAGGATGTACCTAACAGCCAAAAGCTGATTCCGCATTTGGAAGTTAGGAGACCACAAGCTGCTGAGTAGAAGCACACTGGATTTCCCAGACCACCCGCTCTGGACAAATCCATTCCTAATAGGCCAGCTCTCTTTAGGCTGGGCATAAATCTTGTCATTCTAGTCTGTTTGGGCAGGGGAACTGAACCCTATTACTCTGGTTCCAAAGTAAATGTCAAATTTGATCCCTGGCACTACTGAATCCCTGCTAACACTATCTTAAATACAGCCACAGAGGAGTAATGGTTATTTAAATCACAGTACTTACAAAATAGTATCATTTTTAATAATATCTCTCTAATAATTGCTGGATTTGCTGATAAGATTACTCTTTTTGATTCTTATAACCATATCTGAAATCTCATTGATTGTCAAAGGCAGTTTGCATGGACCCTGATGAGGTGTGCTGTGAGCATGTGCAGAAAAGACTTCTCCAGAGGACGTGTGTCCTTGGGAGAGAGAGCCCCAGTTCTGGCACCTTTAGGGTTTGGGTTTGAATCCCACCTCTATCCATCTGATTTCAGTGTAAAAGAAAGATAATAACACCTATGTTGAAAGTAACATGTGCAAAATGAGACACATAGTAGTGACTACTCCTAATATTATAAATAACATTCAGCCAAGTGTGGTCAGAAGAGGAATTCAGAGAGGGGGGGAAAGACAGGGATACCTGAAATGCATTATGCCTGAGACTAAATGATGCTGATTACTTAAATCTTATACTCGGATATCACTGAGTAAAGTTACTCTTTCCCTTAATCATGTTATCATATATGGACAAGGATTTAACAGGGATGTTATGTTATTCTGTGTTATTTTATACTATGTTGGGTTATAGTGCAGTGAAGTTCAAATGATGGAATTCTTCCTCCAAGTTTAATGGTATCATAACTGAGAGCACATGGTAATATACTGGATATTTACAGGGTCTTATTGTCAGGGTTGTCTGCAGCAGCAGATCTGTTGCTGCATTATTTGAGAGAGGGCGAGGTTGCCATCCAACCTGATAAATTCCATCTTTCAGAACAACCCCACCACACACATTAAGAAAAGGATGTAGAAAGAGGTTTTATTAAGAGAAACCAGCAACGGGCCCTGAACCTTATTTGCATATGGAAAGAGCATGATAGTCACAGTTTGTGATGGGCATTTTCTTCAGCCAGTACAGTTATCAGACACCACTTGGCCTCAGGGCCCCAAGACCCCCAGGACCAGACACAGCGCTCTCCTTTAGGATTGAGTCCTACTCTGAGCTCTCAAACCTGGACCTGCTCCAGCCTGGGACAGGGGCCCTTTCCCAGCCTCCTGAGGCACTGACAGAACTTCCTAAGTGTTCTGTTTGTATCACTCCTCCCCACAACCACCAGAGTTCCCCACACTCTCTCCTCTCAGGGGCCCAGTAGGAAACAAGTATCTCCTCCTAAGGACATGTTCCTTTTCTTCTCAATGACAACACCTTAGTGAAAATGCCCTTCTCCAACATTTTAAGAATCTACAAGTCATGTCATTCTTCTCAGAACAGGAAATCCAGGAGTTAGGTAAATGCTGCCTACGCCCTTCTGCCCTTGGGAGCATCTCCCTCAAGGACAAGAACAGGACTGTGTCTCTGTACCCCTCCCTCAGCACAGCGTCACATGTGCAGTAAAGGACTAACTCGCATTCATTGGTTAAAGAGCCAGATGAGTGAACAAACTCCTATGCCAGGCATAAAGATTTCTAGTCACTATCAAGGGTTAAACTTCTCTGTTCAGGAGAGTATTCTTATTTTGCTTAATCTTCCAAAATGACATCTAGCGATCTTTTGAACAGTTTCTGCCACCTGCTTCTATATTTATTATCATCCATTTCTTTTCTGTCAGAAATCTTTGTGTTATATTTAACTGAGATCCTAAAAGAAATTTTAACATCTCCTGATCAGCATCTTTTAATTAGCATATTGAGCCTCCCTGAATGCCAGAGTAAATTGCAGTATTCATCGAAGCTACTAATACTGACAGAATTGGAAAACACTATAATATTAAAACAACTGGTGCAAATCAAAAATCAATTTCCAGAGAACCTTTACAAGATAGGGAAACAAGAAATAATGACCAGGAAAAATTATTTCTGCTTGCTGGAGAGAAATGTCTGAATCTTTATGCAAAATGATTAACTTTTTCAGAAATCCATGAGGTTTCAATATGCATATCTACTAATTTGGTAAAGCATATAATGATATTTAAGTGCTTCCAACACTATCTGACACATAGCAAGTAAGAAAACATGTTATTATTAAAGAGAAAAAATTTAAGGCTTACAAATATTCAATGAGAAGACAAAGACTTTAAAAATAAAGCATTAACAGTATTAAAAGCTAGACCCATAAAAAAATTAAAGGAACGCAGTTTGTTTTGTCTTAAAAAGTGTGATTTAGTTGGCATTTGTGCTGAGGACACACCTAACCTGATCTCCATTTCTGTGAAAAAATGGAACCAGAAAAAAATTGGCTGAAGGATTTGTTACTATAATTTATAAAATTTAAGGATTTGTATAAAATAAGGGAAAGAGCATCATAAACATAAAGATAGATGAACACTAAAACAGGCTACCTAGGTTGATTGGAAGGTCTGTTCCTAAACCTGTTTAAAGAAGGTGTTAGATAAGCTAAAAGTCTCTCCTTACAACCTTATTTATTGATGACACAGAATTGATTACTCTGGGGAAACCTTTCTAATTCTCCATGAAGTTCAAGAAATTTTGTGACCATCAGTACCTAGTGAACTAAAAATACCCCAAGAAGAATTTTAACTCTTCTGCTTTGTCTAGAATAGGGGGGAGAAATCATATAACCTGAGCATCAAAAAAATGTGCACACCCAGGGATTCAAAGGAATCCAGCAAAACCACAGACGGCCCTAAACATGCTTCCTTGTTCTGTCTGGCTTCTAGGAGCATCTGTCTTTGCTGCCCCATATCTGCATTCCTCTTGTCTATCTCACTCTTGTAAGGAAGAAAAAGGATCAAAGTATAGAAAATTTCTTTTCAGGTGCTTGAAAGAGCAAGTCTGTGTATTTCAAATGATGCCTGCCACAGGAATAAAGCATCCCAAAGCACTGGCTATCCATGACTATGCTTCCAAGTCTGAGGATGGTAACCCCCCAGATTAAGACTAAGCCAGCCAGAAAGCTGAGAAGATGGATTCTGAGCAGTACTTGTTATTGGAGAAGAATAGATTTTCTTTTTTCAGACTTACAATCAAGACCATTGGATTGATATCATTTGGGACTTGTCAAGTCTGACAAGATCCCTTTAGGTTATATCAGAGCAATGTTGCTGCATGTCTCTTACACAATTCTACAATAGCGTAGGCTGGGACTAATAGCCTCAAAATCACCTGGGGATCTGTTAGAAATACAAATTCTTGGGCCCCTCTCTGATCTGCCAGATCAGAGGCTCTGGGAGTGGAGCCAATCATTGCTTTAACTGCTAGAGTCTGAGAGCCTCTGTCTTAGGGCAACAGCATTCGAGTGTCTTTAGAACCATGTTAGTACTCATCCTTAGTCAGAAGAATCACAGGACAATAATTTACCCATTTTGGTTTATTATAATCTAATATTCTAGTTCATAAATTAGGCATCATGAAGAACCAAAGCATCAAGCAAAATGGTTGAATGGTTGAAATGGGTGAGTGGTTCTCTGTGACTTACAGAAATTAAGATGATATAAAAAAGTTACAAAGAATTATGACATAATTTACAATTAATATAAGATGCTTTTATTATGAAATATGGGTTCCCTTATGTTACAGCTGATGTGTAACTAGGTGATGTTGCTGCGTAAATCCTGAGATTAAGAAAACCTACTAAAAACTGAAACTGCTTGGTGAAAAGATAAGACTATGTGCTCTAGATCAGAGCTGTATGCTCACGTCAGCTTAGCAACCGACGCAGAACTTCACTAGCTAAACAGAAACAGCTACCGTTTGTTACGTGGTGTATCACAGTTGACTGCTGATGTTAGTGTCACTGCCCAGCCATAAAAAAGCTCTGCACATTTGTGAAATCAAACACTGACACTGAAGACAAAAGACATACATATGGAGACACACACGTTAAAAAAGAACATATGCTAGGACCACAACACACTAAAAATAAAAATAAAAATATATTTAAACTCCATTCACTGGAGAAAAAAAATTAGAACTACCTTCTTAAAAACAATTGGGTCAAGAAGAAGAAGAAAATCAATCTATTTAACAAACGTAATTTTCTGTGTGTTTATTATGGACTTTGAAGGCTGTATTTAGCATTGTCTGAATATAAGGTTTATATAAAATTTGCTTATGGGAGGGGGAGTTGCTAGGCAGCACCTTACTGAAGTCAGTTATTTCCTCTAGAGCAGCTGAAATTGAAGAACAGTGAAAAGACAGATAAGAGAGATGTTCTTTGTGTACTCTGATGTCCTGGTCAGAAAAAACAAAAAGCTATTCAACCATAAACCTCAAAACTCCATTTACAATATCGAAGGTGGACTCTGAATTGTAGGCATTGACTTGTCAGGAGGTCGGTGCTCACTGGGGCACCCTGCACTGAGTGATCCAGCGTCAGCGGCGGTGCTCCAGGACTTCTCCTGAGCCACTGAAGTGTTTCTTATTCCCAGACCTCCAGATGTGGGTACTCTTCTCCTGGGTCAGAGAGTGCTCTAATTCTTTTGATCAGTTTGACACAGAAACTAGAGAATACCAAGAATAGAGACCAGTCTGTATTTCCTTTCCTTTTATTCTCTACCCTAATCTAACACCAAAGACTGTCTCAGTATCATCCCTCTCTGCTTGCAACCCTCTGTTAGTGGTGGAGGACTTTGACGATCTGAACATTCTGGACTCTGACGTTGTTAAGATTAGCATAGCAATGTGTGTGGACACACAAAAGGTGTTGCCTGTAGTCAGCAACTATGACGTGGAGAGAAATGATCAGGAGATGATCCCAGCAAGGATTGGAATAAGAGGGGTGTGTTCTGATCCAGGTAGGGGAGCAAAAACTTTTTCTTGACCCTCTTAGCATCTCTGGCTGTACCTAAAAATTAAACTGACAAAGACAGATTAACATGAGAAAAGCATGCTAATTTCTTTAATGTAAATTTTAGGTCACGCGGATGAAAACCCCAAAAAACAATTAAGCCTGAGCATTTTAATGCTAGGTTCAGTGAAGAGTGGACATCATAGAAAAACACGCTAAGACAAAGGGTATAAGCCAAGGGTAGTAAACCGGGGGGAAATTAGCAAGGCCTGTTGGTCCAGATTTCTCCCAGCATCTGCCTGTCTCTGAGATAAGGGTGTGCCTCTCCTCCCCAGCATAGGGAGGGCACCTCTCACATGAGGGTCCTGTGATCTGCTTCAGGGAAGAAGTGGGTCTACGGGAGTCTTTCTTGCTTGTGCTGTTTCTCAGATTTCTTCATCTTAAAATATCCAAGATGACAAGATGCCATATTATAAGGTGGCATATCCTGATTTCCTTCACCCTTTTTATTATTTCTGGGGACAGGTACTGAAGTTGATAGTGATATGCAGTTAAAACCTGTTTTAAAACCTTAAACAGGTTACAAAGGGAGATGTTTTTCTCTAACTTACTTATGGGGGTATTTTTATCAGAGCAACAAGCAGGCAGAATTTCAAAACAAAAGAGCAGTTTAATTTACTGCTCAGACTGTAGACTCTGAAGCCAGACCTACTGGGTTCAAGTCCTGGCTCTCAGTAGCCTTTCTGTGCCTTCATTTCTCCCTCTGTGAAGGGGCCAGTAACATCTATCACACAAGGTTGTTTCAAGATTAATTAGGTTAATATTCACAAAATGCTGAAAGTGATGTTTGGCGTCAATTGATTCATTAATACTTGTTAAATAAATTTAAAGTGGCTTTAAACAGACACTATGAAGGTCGTAGCTATTCTCTCTCTCTGAGCAGATAAGAAGTCAAATTTTTACATGAGGCACAGTGACTTTAGCATATCTTGCTTCTGAACAGTTATCTTAGCCTATCAGACCTAGTAGTTAAAATGAAAAAGAAAACCTTATGCAAAGCAGAGCCACAGAGCTCAGGCACACTTAGGGGATTTTTTTCTTAAAATCTTCAATAGACCAGCTAGTAATACAATAATAGCTTATTCAGATACAACAAAATGGTAAGAAAACACATGAAACTTTATGAAATTCACAGATCTACTCATAGGAAAAATTAAGGCAAAGTAGGAGGGAAAGGGAAAAAATAATCAAATCAATAATTTAGGAAAAGAAATACAAGTAGCCTCAGAAAAACAGAAAGACATAATAATAATATCAGAAATTAAAAAAAGAGAAAAAGTTAATTTAAAACATCCAAGCACAGCTCTTAAAAAAGAAAGGCAGAAATGGCACAATTAGAATAAAGGGAATATTAAAAAAACAGTTATGGGAAAATGTTTGAAATCTACAGAGCATATTATGGGTAATTATAAGCAGGTAAAATAGACAATGTCAACAAAATAGACAATTTTCTGGAAGAAAAATGTGAATTACCAAACTGACAACAACAAAAGAAACCAGATAAGAGCAACACTGGGGCAATTATTGATAGCATTGTTAAAGAACATCCCCCATAAAAGGTTTCAGCCCATTAACCAGGGGATGATTTCAAACATTCAAGGAGTAAAGAATTCCCATGGTGGCTATAAACGGTTACTGTCTGGGGAAAGAGATAGGCAAGTGCTCACATCATTCAATGGAGTGAATATGTATCCCTGATACCAAAATCTAGCAAAGTTAACACAAAAATTAAAATCATAGGGCAATTTCACTGATGAATGTAGATGCAAAAATCCTAAGTACCATAAAATATTAGCAAAGAGAACCCAAGATATATTAAAAAAAAACAATCAAAGGAATTCTCCCTGGATTTTAAAGAGGTTCACTGTTAGGGAACTTTCTATTATATTATATCATATTAGCAGGATAAATAACAAACACTAAATTGTTCAATAGATACTTAAAGGACACAATACTCATTCCTGGTAATGACGTTTTTAAAAAGGAATAAATGCCTAATTCCTTAACATGATTAACTAAATCTTTTCTAAATTAATCCCAACATTATATTTCATGGGAATATATTATAGTATTGCTTTCCCAAATGACAGTTCTGCCCACTGTTCACTGTTAACATGCACAGTTGTAAAAAAAAAAAAAAGGCAGGGGATGGGGGATGGGGGATGAGGATTCCTTGTTGAAATAGGTGTGGGAAATACTAAGTTGAACAAAGTTTAAACACATTTCTGACTACAGGACTTCTTAGAGACATTAATATGGTAGTGTAAATTGCAGATCTCAATGGACTACAAACTTTTATCACTCAAAGCGTAGTCTCCTCAAAACACAGTTTGACAAATATTGTCCTAGAGGATTCCTTTTACATTTAGATAAAACAAGGATTCCTGTTATCTCTATCACCACTTATACTGGGTTAGAAATTCTGACTGGTGATGGAAGGATGATGCAAATGTGCATAAAACAGGCATGAATATTGAAGTAATACAAAAAATTCAATTACATGATATAATCATATCACATCATAGAGTTACATACAATTATATAACCAATAATTAGTGTAATATGTGTACATTCCCAATAGGAATAAGACACATAAATCTATGAGTGCTCTGAGTGAGATGAGGTTCTCTCATACCTTACAGTGTGTTTTAATTAGTAAATTATTTTAGAAAGCAACATGATAAAGGAAGTCAAGAATCTTTAAATGGATCAACCTAGAAATTGTACTTCAGAGTTCTAGACAAAGAAAATAATACAAAATGTTGAAGTGTTTTATATGCAAAGATGTTACACATTTCATTATTTATAACAGCAAAAACTGGAAAGACCCTCAGTCATAATAGCTACTATTTCCAGAACACACATTCACTAAGTATATGGGAGATTTTACAGATAGGAAAATTGAGATTCAGAGAGGAGAAAACTTGACTCTGATCACAAAGCAAAAAAGTAATTTAGCCTGTATTCAAGCCCAATTTCTGGGCAAAGCACATGCTCTCCTCACCATCCCATGCTGCCACTAAAGATATCAAAACAAGAGACTATCAGGCACATGAAAAGATGCTCCACATCACTAATTATAAGGGAAATGCAAATTAAAACAACAAAGGGATATCACCTCAGACCAGTTAGGATGGCCAACATCAAAAAGATCAGGAACAGCAAATGCTAGTAAGGATGCAGAGAAAGGGGAACCCTCCTACACTGTTGGTGGGAATGTAAGCTAGCTCAACCATTGTGGAAAGTAATATGGAGGTTCCTCAAAAAACTGAAAATAGAAATACCATTTGACCCGGGAATCCCACTCCTTGGAATTTACCCAAAGAAAACAAGATCTCAGATTCAAAAAGACATATGCACCCCTATGTTTATCACAGCACTATTTACAACCCCCAAGAAATGGAAGCAACCTAAGTGTCCATCAGTAGATGAATGGATAAAGAAGATGTGGTACATATACACAATAGAATACTATTCAGCCATAAGAAAGAACAAATCCTACCATTTGCAACAAAATGGAAGAGAACTAGAGGGTGTTATGCTCAGTGAAATAAGTCAGGCAGAGAAAGACAAGTATCAAATGATTTCCCTCATTTGTGGAGGAAAATAAAAAAGCAAAACTGAAGGAACAAAATAGCAGCAGAGTCACAGACTCCAAGAAGGGACTGGCGGTTACCAAAGGGGAGGGATGAGGGAGGGAGAAAGGAATTGAGGGGTATTATGATTAGTTCACATGGTGTGTCGGGGGGGCGGTTCATGGGGAAGACAGTGTAGCGCAGAGAAGGCAGATAGTGACCCTGTGGGATCTTACTACACTGATGGACAGTGACTGCAATGGGGTATGGGGGGTACTTGATAATATGGGTGAATGTAGTAACCACATTCTTTTTCATGTGAAACCTTCATAAGAGTACCTATCAATGATAGCTTAATAAAAAAAAACAAGACACTGTCTAAACAAGTATCTCTCATCTATTCTTCAAAGTATTATGACCCTTCACAAGATGTGAAGATTTTGTATTAAAATGGACATTTATAATATCGTAAAATATAAAGAAACTATAAGCATATATGCACATTGTGACAAGAAGAAAACCCATGTGCCCAGAAAAAAAGACTAGAAGGAAACATGGAAATGTTGGTAGGTTTTTGTAAGTATACAGACTTTATTTATGGACACTATTTTTTTTTTTGTTTCCAATTTGTTGGCAATGTAGTTATACGAATTTTAACATAAAAAGATAAGCTCACATTCAAGATGGCAGCGTGAGAGATGAGACAGAGAACTCCTCCCAAAACCACAGATAGTGCGAAAATATAGTTAATACACTAACCTTAAAACAGCAACAGGAAAAGAAGGCTGCACCAGACTGCATAGAGACCTCACAAACTGAGCAGACAGACCTCACGAAACAGTGTAACGTACCAAAGCCTTGATCCGGTGGAACCCAAGCCCTTCCCCCACCCAGGCTCACTGACAGGAGGAAGAGAAATGGAGTGGGGAGGGGGTGGAAGCCTGGGACTGCTGAACACCTAGACCTGGAGACCTGCTTTGTGAGCAGAAACCCACACTTGTGTGGTGCTCTGGAGGATGGGGTGCTGGGACAGGCAGAGTGCTTGAGAAACAGATTCCGGCCATTCGTGGAGGACGGGATCCACACTCAGCCGCTCTGGGACAAGTGAAAGGCAGGCACTCTGAGAGGCTTTCTAGCAGTGAGAGAGCTGCTGAAGGGGCAGGGTTTGCACGGAGCTTGCTCCACGGGAGAAGGGATGGGGGAAAAGGTTGTCTAGGTGCGCTCTGCCCAGCAGATTGGAAACCTTGGGAAGCTTCAGACGCTCCATCCCCCAGGCTGGCTGCTCAGCTCCGAGGCCCCCACTGGGACTGACAGCCTGCCCAGCCTTCCTCCTGGCCTGACAGCACCGGCTCGCAAACCGGCAGTCACTGCGCTGGCATCAAGCCAGGCAGAGGGAGGCCCCACCTGAAACAGCTAGAAACGCAAAGCACAGAGGATTACACCTGTGTGCTTGGCCCACTGGCTCTGATACAAGAGATAGGCGTGGCAGACGGGAATCAGTAAACAGATCTTTCCTCCCCCCAGGCACCAGTGCCACTCCCCTACGACCCCAAACCTCACTCTAGGGGCTAGCAGCTCCAGAGACTGGAGCTTCTGGGCACTAGAGGGCACGACACAGAAGTATGAAACGTCAAAAGAACATGCTTCAGACTAAAATCTCACAAACCACACAAAAAGGGCCAAATGAAACTGAACTCACCAAACTTCCAGAAAGAGAGTTCAAAAGAAAAATCATACACATGCTTATGGAGGTACAGAAAAATATTCAAGAACTCAGGAATGAATTTAAGTCAGAGATTTAATCATTAAGAAATTCCATATCTGAAATGAACATACAATGGAGGGATTTAAAAGCAGATTAGATGTAGTAGAAGAGATGGTAAATGGAATAGAAATTAGAGAAGAGGAATACAAAGAAGCTGAGGCACAGAGAGAAAAAAGAATCTCTAAGAATGAAAGAATATTGAGAGAACTGTGTGGCCAATCCAAACGGAACAATATTTGCAAAATAGGGGCACCAGAATAAGAAGAGAGAGAAAAAGGGATAGAACGTGTCACTGAGGAGGTAATTGCTGAAAACTTCCCCAATCTGGGGAAGGAGATAGTCTCTCACACCATGGAGGTGCACAGATCTCCCAACCCAAGGGACCCAAGGAAGACAACATCAAGACATATAATAATGAAAATGGCAAAGATCAAGGATAAAGACAGACTTTCAAAAGCAGCTAGAGAGAGAAAAAAGATCACATACAAAGGAAAACCCATCAGGCTATCATCAGATTTCTCAATAGAAACCTTACAGGCCAGTAGGAAATGGCACGATATATTTAATGCAATGAAGCAGAAGGACCTCGAACCAAGAATACTCTACCTGGCAAGGTTATCATTTAAATTTGAATGAGGGATTAAACAATTTTCAAATAAGCAAAAGCTGCGGGAATTTACCATCCACAAAACACCTCTACAGTGTATTTTGGAGGGACTCCTATAGACGGAAGTATTCCTAAGGCTAAAAAGATGTCACCAAAGGGATAGAAAAAGAGAACACAATATAATTCACAACATACAAAGAACAGAGGAGGAAAAAAGGAAGAAAAAAAAGAATCTTGAGGTTGTGTTTGTAATAGCATACAAAGTGAGTTAAATCAGACGGTTAGATAGTAAGGGAATTACCCTTGAACATTTAGTAACCACAATTCTAAAGCCTGCAATGGCAATAAGTACATACCTATCGATAATCACCCTAAATGTAAATGATCTGAATGCACCAATCAAAAGATGTAGTCACTGAATGGATGAAAAATAAGACCCATCTATATGCTGCCTACAAGAGACTCACTTCAAACCGAAAGACATACACAGACTGAAAGTAAAGGGATGAAAAAAGATCTTCATGCACCTAATAGGGAGAAAAAAGCAGGAGTTGCAGTACTTGTATCAGACAAAATAGACATCAAAACAAAGAAAGTAACAAGAGACAAAGAAGGACATTACATAATGATAAAGGGGTCTGTCCAACAAGAGGATATAACTATTTTAAACATCTATGCACCCAACACAGGACTACCTACATATGTGCAACAGATACTAACAGAATTAAAGGGGGAAATAGAATGCAATGCATTCATTTTAAGAGACTTCAACACACCACTCACTCCAAAGGACCGATCAACCAGACAGAAAATAATTAGAAGCACTGAACAATGTATGGGAGCAGATGGACCTAACAGATCTACAGAACACTCCATCCAAAAGCAACAGGATACACATTCTTCTCAAGTGCACATGGAACATTTTCAAGAATAGATCACATTCTAGGCCACAAAAAGAACCTCCGTAAATTAAAAAATATTGAAATTGTGCTAACCAGCTTCTCAGATTACAAAGGCATGAAACTAGAAATAAATTACTCAAAGAAAACAAAAAAGCCCACAAACACATAAGGCCTCAAAGCATGCTCCTAAATAATCAATGGATCGATGACCAAATAAAAACAGAGATCAAACAATATATGGAGATAAATGACAACAATAATTCAACACCACAAAATCTGTGGGACCCAGCGAAGGCCATGCTAAGAGGGAAACATATTGCAATACAGACCTCTCAGGAAAGAACAATTCCATGAGAACAGTCTAAACTCACAATTAATGAAACTATAAAAGAACAAATGAGGCCTAAAGTCAGTAGAAGGAGGGGCATAATAAAGATTAGAGCAGAAATAAATAAAATTGAGAAGAATAAAACAATAGATAGAATCAATGAAAGCAGTAGCTGGTTCTTTGAGAAAATAAACAAAATATGTAAACTGTTAGCCAGACTTATCAAGAAAAAAAGAGTCTATACACATAAACAGAATCAGAAATGAGAAAGGAAAAATCACTACAGACACCACAGAAATACAAAGAATTATTAGAGAATACTATGAAAAATTATATGCTAACAAACTGGATAACCTAGAAGAAATGGACAACTTCATAGAAAAATACAACCTTGCAAGGCTGACCCAAGAAGAAAGAGAAAATCTGAATAGACCAATTACCAGCAACAAAATAGAATCAGTAATCAAAAACTACCTAAGAACAAAACACCTATACCAGATGGTTTCACTGCTGAATTTTATCAAACATTTAGTGAAGACCTAATACCCATCCTCATTAAACTTTTCCAAAAAGTAGAAGAGGAGGGAATACTCCCAAACTCATTCTACAAGGCCAACATCACGCTAATACCAAAACCAGACAAAGACACCACAAAAAAAGAAAATTACAGACCAATATCCCTGATGAACATAGATGCAAAAATATTCAACAAAATATTAGCAAACCGAATTCAAAAATACATCAAAAAGATCATCCATCATGATCAAGTGGGATTCATCCCAGAGATGCAAGGATGGTACAACGTTCGAAAATCCATCAACATCATCCACTACATCAACAAAAAGAAGAACAAAAACCACATGATCATCTCCATAGATGCTGAAAAAGCATTCGACAAAATTCAACATCGATTCGTGATAAAAACTCTCAACAAAATGGGTATAGAGGGCAAGTACCTCAATATAATAAAGGCCATATACAACAAACCCACAGCCAACATTATACTTAACAGCGAAAGCGGAAAGCTTTTCATCTAAGATCGGGAACAAGACAAGGATGCCCACTGTCCCCACTTTTATTCAACATAGTTCTAGAGGTCCTAGCCACGGCAATCAGACAACACAAAGAAATAAAAGGCATCCAGATTGGTAAGGAAGAAGTCAAACTGTCCCTGTTTGCAGATAACGTGGTATCATACATAAAAACCCTAAAGAATCCACTCCAAAACTACTAGATCTAATATCTGAATTCAGAAAAGTTGCAGGACACAAAATTAATACACAGAAATCTGTGCATTCCTATACATTAACAATGAACTAGCAGAAAGAGAAATCAGGAAAACAATTCCATTCACAATTGCATCAAAAAGAAGAAAATACCTAGGAATAAACCTAACCAAGGAAGTGAAATACTTATACTTTGAAAACTACAAGACACTCATGAGAGAAATTAAAGAAAAAAACAATAAATGGAAACATATCCCATGCTCATAGATAGGAAGAATTAATATTGTCAAAATGGCCATCCTGCCTAAGCAATCGGGAGATTCAATGCTATCCCTATCAAAATACCATCAGCATTCTTCAATGAACTGGAGCAAATAGTTCTAAAATTCATATGGAACCACAAAAGACTATGAATAGCCAAAGCAATCCTGAGAAGGAAGAATAAAGCAGGGGGAATTTTACTCCCTTACTTCAAGCTCTACTACAAAGGCACAGTAATGAAGACAATTTGTACTGGCACAAGAGCAGACCCATAGACCAATGGAACAGACTAAAGAGCCCAGATATAAACCCAAGCATATATGGTTAATTAACAGATGATAAAGGAGTCATGGATATACAATGGGGAAATGACAGCCTCTTCAACAGCTGGTATTGGAAAAACTGGACAGCTACATGCAAGAGAATGAAACTGGATTATTGTCTAACCCCATACACAAAAGTAAACTCAAAATGGATCAAAGACTTGAATGTAAGTCGTGAAACCATAAAACTCTTAGAAAAAAACATAGGCAAAAATCTCTTGGACATAAACATGAGCAACTTCTTCATGAACATATCTCCCTGGGCAAGGGAAACAAAAGCAAAACTGAACAAGTGGGACTATATCAAACTAAAAAAGTTTCTGTACAGCAAAGGACACCATCAGTAGAACAAAAAGACATCCTACAGTATGGAAGAATATATTCATAAATGACATATTCGATAAGGAGTTGACATCCAAATTATATAAAGAGCTCATGCACCTCGACAAACAAAAAGCAAGTAAGCCAATTAAAAAATGGGCAGAGGAGCTGAATAGATACGTCTCCAAAGAAGAAATTCAGATGGCCAACAGGCACATGAAAAGATGCTCCACATCTCTAATTATCAGAGAAATGCAAATTAAAACCACAATGAGATATCACCTCACACCTGTTAGGATGGCCGCCATCCAAAAGACAAACAACAACCAATGTTGGCGAGGATGTGGAGAAAAGGGAACCCTCCTACACTGCTGGTGGGAATGCAAATTAGTCCAACCATTGTGGAAAGCAGTATGGAGGTTCCTCAAAATAGAAATACCATTTGACCCAGGAATTCCACTCCTAGAAATTTACCCTAAGACTGCAGCAGCCCAGTTTGAAAAAGACACATGCACCCCTATGTTTATCGCAGCACTATTTACAATAGCCAAGAAATGGAAGCAACCTAAGTGTCCATCAGTAGATGAACGGATAAAGAAGAGGTGGTACATATACACAAAGGAATATTATTCAGCCGTAAGAAGAAAACAAATCTTACCATTTGCAACAACATGGATGGAGCTAGAGCGTATTATGCTCAGTGAAATAAGCTAGACAGAGAAAAACAAGTATCAAATGATGTCACTCACCTGTGAAGTATAAGAACAAAGAGAAAACTGAAGGAACAAAACAGCAGCAGACTTACAGAACCCAAGAATGGACTAACAGTTACCAAAGGGAAATGGTCTGGGGAGGATGGGTGGGAAGGGAGAGATATAGCAGGGGGCCATACGGGGAAGGAGTATAACACAGAGGAGACAAGTAGTGATTCTACAGCATCTTACTACCCTGATGGACAGTGACTGTAATGGGGTATGTGGTGGGGACTTGATAATGGGGGTAGTCTAGTAACCATAATGTTGCTCATGTAATTGTACATTAATAATACCAAAATAAAAATAAATAAATAAAAAGATAAGCTCATAAAGTGGAAAAAGAGTAAAACTATTATAGCATACAGGAGTAAATCCTTTAAGAGGAAAACTGCTGTGGCTAACACAGTTTGTTTCTTTCACAGCACCTTGTATATACTTTGCACATATCACAAACTAAATAAGTATGTTGTGGTTAGACTCAAGTATATCCACATATCACATTTAGCTTTTTGGAAGAAACTGAATACCTGACAGAGAGCATCAGACAAGAAACAAAAAACCTTATTGGATTGAAATTACAAGGGAGATAGGAAAAATACAGTATCTGTTTTGAAATTTGGCTTAGACATCATAGGCTGTTGATTTTAAAACGTCCGCAACAACTAAATGCGGCAAACACCTAAGGCACCTACAGAGTGCTGTCTGAAGCTCCTCTGGCCGTCACCTGAACTTCAGAGAGGAGGGAAGGGACATAGAGACACTATCAAAGAAAATTGATTTTTTTACAACTAATAACCTGTGCTTGGTGGCAGAGCACAGTATCGAAATCACCATTCTGCATTCAAATGATTCCCCAGCCTTCCATGCTGTTCCGCCAACACTCCCACAGCTGTCCATCTGCCGTCAGCGGCCTCCTGCTCTTAGATATTCTGCTGACACATGCAGGGTTCCCAAGGCGACACGCGATTCGGATCGCATCTTTAATCCTCAGTGCCTTTGCTACTGTGATGCAGAGATGAACGTCTCATGTAGGGAAAAGTGGTGACCTAGAGGGAAACTGGATTTTTCCTACTAGAGGTGAGAACACTGAAGAGGACACTTTATCCCCAGCACAACACTTCCCCTACTATAGGAAAACAGTTTGGTCTGGAAGGGAAGCAACTTACTCTGGATTCAACTCCCAGCTTTCTGCCCAACAAAGTTATTCACTACCATGTGAATCCTCCTCGCAGGGTTGGCACCATAAGCCCAGCACCATTAAACTCTGGAGAACTGTCTTAACATCTGGATTAAACTTACACAAAATTCAGGCAGCTGCTAGCTGTCCCCACGAGTACCCATAATAGAGGGCACAGGAAGAGCTAAATGGAAATGCCCACGAGCTCTTTATGTTTTCTCCAATCTTATTTAATCTTTGACTCATTACCACTCACTGAAGAGCACTCGCCAGGCTGAGATTCAAGAGCTATTGGGTAACGGGGGAGATAGTTGCCCATTAGAGAGAGAGATGTGTATAGAGCACCCCAGAGCCACGAACCCCAGAGCCACGAACCCCAGAGTCTTCACTGCAAAAGAGGTCAACACATCCAAGCTGTGTGGGAAGATGAGTAGTATTCCAATAAGCCTTTTTATTTTATCTTAGAAAACAAAAGGCTCCAACTACTTCAACAACTAACTGACTGTATGCCTGACTCTGGACTGAGCTGTAGGGAAATAATGAGCTTAAATGACATAGTCACTTTATGGTTTTCAGAATTGGGTTACCAAAAAAAAATGACCACAAGTCAAGAGAGAAACAAATTTTAAAAAAATGGATTGGGTTGGGTTGAAGTCAAGAAGATTTTGAATATATTTTTTGAAGATTCAGGATTATTATGAGGAAATTCTCCCATGATGGTAAACAGAAGTATCATGATAAAAGGAATAATAAATCATCAAATTTGTTAGTGTAAAGTACTTATTAGAGACGACGTACTTATTAATATTGACTCATTACTCTTAAGTAGCTAATCATTACTTTTAAACTTTCTTTCAAATAGTATTTGCTTCCCCTTCCCTCCTCTTCTTCCTCCCTATTGATATGTCCTCCCTCAACTCACTCGCTGAGGGTGACATCACTCAGGAGTTGATCTGATTTAAGCAGCTTACACAAAGCATAACTTATAAATGACAAATAGATTGAGTCCTCCCAGAAGCTACTGATACCCCAAATTTTCACCAACTCATTAGTGACCTCAGGGCAGTTAGTCTTTAGGAGTAATCATCCTAACGCATATGAAACTCAGAAAAATCCCTGCCCTTTAATCATAATCTCTGAGCATGAACCTCTACTGGCCCCACACCAACTTGAGAGCTTTGTAAGAGCTTTTTGCACCACAGTTGACTTCTGGAGCCCCAAGATTAGCTCAGGCAAAATTGACATCAAAATCAAAATTCTCCCACTGCTCTGAGTCTCTTCCCCTGTGTTTCTTTAATTTCTTCACTAATGTTAACTTAGTTCCTAAATTAATTTCCAAAGTCGTAATGGTCATAAACTGTAACTTTAAATTCAGATAAAATATAAAGACCTCAGAGATTTCCAACTTTTCTGGGTTTTTTTTTTCCTTTCAAAACAATTGGCACTGGAAATTAAATTGTTTTTTTTTTAATTTAAAATCCCAGTGCAGCTCAAACTGAAGAAAAGAAGCTATTAGTACTCAGGTAACCCAGAAGCCACATTTGCAATCAACAGAAAAGGCAAGTTACTGTTGTTTTCCCTGTCAAGTCTGGTTTAATAGGATTTTTCAATACATAAATTAGAGATCATGAAGAGCAAAGGCTACATGTGAAAGAGATGGATGTGCTTCAAGATCTGTGTTCTGGGCAACTCTGCTCAAGAGAATTAAAGTTTTAAAGAGGTGCCAGGAATAGGGCTAAAATTATTTATAATATAGATGTAGAGGGGACTTCCGGGAAGATGGCGGTGTGAGCAGGGCGGCAGAAATCTCCTCCCAACACTATATTTATCTACGAAAACACAGAAAATACATCTATTCCTAAAAGAGAGACGAGAATACACAGGAAAGCGCACAGCATGCAGCTACACCCGAGAGGACTCGGCACCCCAAGAGGCGGGTAAGATACGGAGCCGCGACCCGGCGGGACCCGAGCCCTCCCCCACCCCAGCGCACCGGCGGAAGGAGAGGATTCAGAGCCGGGAGGGAGTGGAAGCACACCCCGCGAAGTAGCCAGCCCTGGTGATCTGCGCGGGGAGCGCTGACCCACATTGCGCAGTGCAGCGGAGATTGGAGAGACAGAGGGGCAGGATCTGAGCGGGGAACGCGCCAGGGTGCTTGCAGCTGGCTCCCGGGAAGGAAATAAAAAAAGTGCGCGCTTTCTTCAGTGGTCTTAAAGAGACAGGAGCCCAGCGGAGGAGCTGGATCGCCCCAGCACACTCAGCCCAGCAGGCTGGGAGTCCTGGGGAGTTTCAGACGCCTTAGCTGGCGACTGAGGAAGCGTAGCCATACTTAACACTTCTCACTGAGATCAACAGCCTCCTACTTGTTCCCACCCCTGCCAGAGCGATAAAGGGCCCTGTGGAGCGGCACAGTTACAGCTGTGGAATACTGTAATAGCGCCACCTAGAGCATTCCCACAGAATCTACGTCTGGTGGGCATTTTGTTTTGTTTTGTTTTTTGTTTTGTTTTTGTTTTTTCTTTTCTTTCTTTTTCTTTCGTTCTTTCTTTCTTTTATTTTCTCTTTTTTTTTCTTCTCTTAAAGTCTTAAAGAGCCCAGCTGACATACGTGGCAACTAACAGTGACCAATTATATAGCCATGAAAAGACAGAGGAATATGGTTCAGACCAAAATCAACCAGACAACCCCAGAGAGGGAGTCTGAAGGGATGGAAATACACAGCCTCCCTGAAAAAGAATTCAGAATAAAAGTCATAACCATGCTGATGGACCTACAGAGAAATGTGCAAGAGCTGAGGGAGGAAGTGAGGGAACTGAGGAAAGACAATACAGAAATCAGACAAGCGATCGACGGGCTTAACAGCAGAATGGATGAGATGCGAGAGACTGTTAATGGAATAGAAAACAGAGAACAGGAATACAGAGAAGCTGAGGCAGACAGAAATAAAAGGATTTCTAGGAATGAAAGAATATTAAGAGAACTGTGTGACCAATCCAAACGGAAGAATATTCGCATTATAGGAGTACCAGAGGAAGAAGAGAGAGAAAAAGGGATAGAAAGTGTCTTTGAAGAAGTAATTGCTGAAAACTTTCCCTCGCTGGGGAAGGAAGTAGTCTCGCAGTCCACCGAAGCTCATAGATCTCCCAACACAAGGGACCCAAGGAAGACAACACCAAGACACATAATAATTCAGATGGCAAAGATCAAAGATAAAGACAGGGTATTAAAGGCAGCTAGAGAGAGGAAAAAGATCACCTACAAAGGAAAACCCATCAGACTATCATCAGACTTCTCAACAGAAACCTTGCAGGCCAGAAGAGAATGGCATGATATATTTAACGTTATGAAACAGAAGGGCCTCGAACCAAGAATATTGTATCCAGCACGATTATCATTCAAATATGATGGAGGGATTAAACAATTTCCAGATAAACGAAAGTTGAGAGAGTTTGCCTCTCATAAACCACCACTACAGGATATCTTAAATGGACTGCTCTAGATGGAAGCACACCTAAGGCTAAAAAGATGTCACCAGAAAAAAAAAATCATAGCAAAGAAAGCAGACCATCCAAATACTAACTAAAGGCAAAAAATAAAACACCTATTATGAAAGAATGGAGGAGGAGGAATAAGAAGGGAGAGAAACAAAGAAACATCAGACTGTGTTTACAATAACTTAACAAGAAAGTTAAGTTAGATTGTTAGATAGTAAAGAAGCAACCCTTGAACCCTTGGTAACCACGAATCTAAAGCCAGCAATGGCAATAAGTACATACCTATCAATAATCACCCCTAAATGTAAATGGACTGAATGCACCAATCAAAAGACACAGAAGTAACAGAATGGATAAAAGCAAGACCCATCCTATGCTGCCTACAAAAACTCACCTCAAAACCAAGATATACACAGACTAAAAGTGAAGGGATGGAAAAAGATATTTCATGCAAACAACAAAGAGAAAAAAGCAGGTGTTGCAGTACTTGTATCAGACAAAATAGACTTCAAAACGAAGAAAGTAGCAAAAAGATAAAGAAGGACATTACATAATGATAAAGGGGTCAGTCCAACAAGAAGATATAACCATTATAAATACATATGCACCCAACACAGGAGCGCCAACATATGTGAGACAAATACTAACAGAATTAAAGGAGGAAATAGACAGCAATGCATTCATCTTAGGAGACTTCAACACACCACTCACTCCAGAGGACAGATCAACCAGACAGAAAATAAGTAAAGACACACAGGCACTGAACAACACACTAGAACAGATGGACCTAACAGACATCTACAGAACTCTACACCCAAAAGCAACAGGATACACATCCTTATCAAGTGCACATGGAACATTTTCCAGAATAGACCACATACTAGGCCACAAAAAGAACCTCAGTAATTTCAAAAATATTGAAATCCTACCAACCAACTTCTCAGATCACCAAGGTATAAAACTAGAAATAAATTTTAGAAAGAAATCAAAAAGGCTCACAAATACATGGAGACTTAACAACACTCTCCTAATTAATCAATGGGTTAACGACCAAATCAAAACAGAAATCAAAGAATATATGGAGACTAATGACAACAACAACACAAAGCCACAACTTCTGTGGGACGCAGCAAAGGCAGTTCTAAGAGGAAAGTATATTGCAATCCAGGCCTATTTAAAGAAGGAAGAACACTCCCAAATGAGTAGTCTAAAGACACAATTACTGAAATTGGAAAAAGAAGAACAAATGAGGCCCAAAGTCACCAGAAGGAGGGACATAATAAAGATTAGAGAAGAAATAAATAAAATTGAGAAGAATAAAACAATAGAAAAAATCAATAAAACCAAGAGCTGGTTCTTTGAAAAAATAAACAAAATAGATAAACCCCTAGCCAGACTCATTAAGAGAAAAAGAGAATCTACACACATAAACACAATCAGAAATGAGAAAGGAAAAATCACGACGGACCCCACAGAAATACAAAGAATCATAAGAGAATATTATGAGACTCTATATGCTAACAAGCTGGAAAACATAGAAGAAATGGACAACTTCTTAGAAAAATACAACCTTCCAAGACTGACCAAGCAAGAAACAGAAAAACTAAACAGACCAATCACCAGTGACGAAATCGAATTGGTAATCAAAAAACTACCCAAGAACAAAACCCTGGGCCTGATGGATTCACCTCTGAATTCTACCAGACATATAGAGAAGAAATAACACCGATTCTCCTTAAAGTTTTCCAAAAAATAGAAGAGGAGGGAATACTTCCAAACTCATTCTATGAAGCCAGCATCACTCTAATACCAAAACCGGGCAAAGACCTCACCAAAAAAGAAAATTACAGACCAATATCCCTGATGAACATAGATGCAAAAATACTCAACAAAATATTAGCAAACCGAATTCAAAAATACATCAAGAGGATCATACACCATTATCAAGTGGGATTCATCCCAGGGATGCAAGGATGGTACAACATTCGAAAATCCATCAACATCATCCACCACATCAACAAAAAGAAGAACAAAAACCACATGATCATCTCCATAGATGCTGAAAAAGCATTTGACAAAATTCAGCATCCATTCCTGATTAAAACTCTCAACAAAATGGGTATAGACGGCAAGTACCTCAACATCATAAAGGCTATATATGACAAACCCACAGCTAACATCATACTTAACGGCGAGACGCTGAAAGCTTTTCATCTAAGATGGGGAACAAGACAGGGATGCCCACTCTCTCCACTGTTATTCAACATAGTACTGGAGGTCCTAGCCACAGCAATCAGACAAAACAAAGACATACAAGGCATCCAGATTGGTAAAGAAGAAGTCAAATTGTCACTATTTGCAGATGACATGATACTGTACATAAAAAACCCTAAAGATTCCATTCCAAAACTACTAGAACTAATATCTGAATTCAGCAAAGTTGCAGGATACAAAATTAACACACAGAAATCTGTTGCTTTCCTATACACTAATGATGAACTAACAGAAAGAGAAATCAGAAAAACAATTCCATTCACAATTGCATCAAAAAGAATAAAATACCTAGGAATAAACCTAATGAAGGAAGTGAAAGACCTGTACTCTGAAAACTACAAGACACTCCTAAGAGAAATTAAAGAGGACACTATCAAATGGAAATGCATCCCATGCTCTTGGCTAGGAAGAATAAATATTGTCAAAATGGCTATACTACCTAAAGCAATCTACAGATTCAATGCAATCCCTATCAAACTACCAACAGCTTTCTTCAATGAACTGGAACAAATAATTCTAAAATTCATATGGAACCACAAAAGACCCCGAATAGCCAAAGCAATCCTGAGAAGGAGGAATAAAACAGGGGGAATTACACTCCCTGACTTCAAGCTCTACTACAAAGCCACAGTAATCAAGACAATTTGGTATTGGCACAAAAACAGACCCACAGACCAGTGGAACAGAATAGAAAATCCAAACATTAACCCAAACATATACAGTCAATTAATATTTGATAAAGGAGCCTTGGATATACAATGGGAGATGACAGCCTCTTCAGCAGCTGGTGTTGGAAAAACTGGACAGCTACATGTAAGAGAATGAAACTGGACTACTGTCTAGCCCCATACACAAAGGTAAACTCAAGGTGGATCAAAGACCTGAATGTAAGTCATGAAACCATAAAACTCTTAGAAAAAAACATAGGCAAAAATCTCTTGGACATAAACATGAGCAACTTCTTCATGAACATATCTCCCCGGGCAAGGGAAACAAAAGCAAAAATGAACAAGTGGGACTATATCAAGCTGAAAAGCTTCTGTACAGCAAAGGACACCATCAGTAGAACAAAAAGACATCCTACAGTATGGGAGAATATATTCATAAAAAACGTATCTGATAAAGGGTTGACATCCAAAATATATAAAGAACTCATGCACCTTAACAAACAGAAAGCAAATAATCCAATTAAGAAATGGGCAGAGGACATGAATAGACACTTCTCCAAAGAAGAAATTCAGATGGCCAACAGGCACATGAAAAGATGCTCCACATCGCTAATCATCAGAGAAATGCAGATTAAAACCACAATGAGATATCACCTCACACCGGTGAGGATGGCCAACATCCAAAACACAAACAACAACAAATGTTGGCGAGGATGTGGAGAAAAGGGAACCCTCCTACACTGCTGGTGGGACTGCAAATTAGTTCAACCATTGTGGAAAGCAGTATGGAGGTTCCTCAAAAAACTCAAAATAGAAATACCATTTGACCCAGGAATTCCACTCCTAGGAATTTACCCTAAGAATGCAGCAGCCCAATTTGAAAAGGACAGATGCACCCCTATGTTTATTGCAGCACTATTTACAATAGCCAAGAAATGGAAGCAACCTAAGTGTCCATCAGTAGATGAATGGATAAAGAAGATGTGGTACATATACACAATGGAATATTATTCAGCCATAAGAAGAAAACAAATCCTACCATTTGCAACAACATGGATGGAGCTAGAGGGTATTATGCTCAGTGAAATAAGCCAAGCCGAAAAAGACAAGTATCAAATGATTTCACTCATATGTGGAGTATAAGAACAAAGAAAAAAACTGAAGGAACAAAACAGCAGCAGACTCACAGAACCCAAGAACGGACTAATAGTTACCAAAGGGAAAGGGACTGGGGAAAATGGGTGGGAAGGGAGGGATAAGAGGGAAAAAGGGGCATTACGACTAGCAGATGTAATGTTGGGGGGGCACGGGGAGGGCAGTACAACTCAGAGAAGACAAGTAGTGATTCTATAGCATCTCACTACGCTGATGGACAGTGACTGTAATGGGTTTGGTGGGGGGGACCTGATGAAGGGGTAGTTTAATAATCGTAATATTGCACATGTAATTGTAAATTAATGATAATAAAATAAATTATATTAAAAAAAAAAAAGATACCCTTTGGTACTAAATTATATGTGAGTTTTTTTTTTTTGCATTGGTGGAACATTGGAAGCTGTGACTATGGTTATATATAAGAGATAACCATCATTAATAGGCTTCAGTTGAGCTAAAAAAAAATTCAACAAACACAAATAGAAAGGAAGTGGGGGAGAAAACAAAAACAATCATACTGGTTATTTTACCAGACAGGTTAGTAAGAGATAAGATTGTTAAATGTTAAATAATGTTTAACATCATGGATTCTAACTGGGAAGGTCACCAAGTCCAATCTTGTAGCATATGCATAATTCACTTCAATACCCTTGACAAGTCTTCACCCAGATTCTTCAGGAATCATTTCATTGACTAAACTCAACTTTTTTCCAGTTAATTTGTTTCACTGTTGCATGCTGAGAAAGTTCTTTCTTATTTTGATCTTTACTTGTTTTTTCATAGGACTATTGTCTGTTCTCTGGCACATACGTAGTTACCGTATTTTACTTTAACATAGATAACCCTTTGCAAGTGTGAAGACCAGGACATTCCCTTAATATTCTCTTTTTTCAGTTACCATCTAGAGTTCTTCAACTCTTTAATTTATTAAGCAGCCTTAAGTTCTTCCAGAAGCTTTCCCCACTCCTGACATTATATATTAGAGATGAGATCATAATGGGCTAAGTCTTTAGCTAGATATGGATGGAGTGTTGACTTGTCTATGAATTTAACTTCAAAACCAGTTGCTTAATCAGTTCATCACAAAGACACAGACTGGCTCATAAAACAACAGATGAGTAAGCACACAATAAAATCTAAGTTGCAAAGGCCATTAAACACTAAAGATATATTGTAGAGTAGAACTTGCTTAGGTAAGAGCTTCTTGTCCAGTGTCACGCCATAGTGATTAATGCGTGCATGTGTGAACTTTATGAAAAACATAATGAATTGATTGTGTTCTTAAATGATGCCATTTTAGACCTGTTTGACTTCCTCTCCTCCTTTGGGAATCAACTGACCACACTCTGTTAATTTAAACAAATGAACATTTAATGTTGGCCATTCTGCCAACCAAGTTGGGAAAAATGAAATCATTTATCAGGGAAAAATAAAGGAAAACAATGAAGTGGCTTCTGTTCTGGGAAGAAGGTAAGACCCGTAGTTATCAAGAAAGTGAGGCTGCCACAGATCTTGATTAAAAATATAAGGAGGCGGGGCCTTACGCTTGCTTTCATTCTTTGGTTTCTGCTCATTTTGATATCAGGGAGCTCATTTTAATCACATCATGAGTTTATCTCTCTTATTCTTCAAAGACACCTGTCTTTGGCAACTTTAATTTTAATCCTAGCCCCTGCAAACCTATTTGCTTCTTCTTGGTGGTCGCCCAATAAGATTGTGAATAATAGTAGAATAATTGGGGATTACTTAATACTATTCTAATAACAAAGAAATACAAGGAAATACAAGTCACAACCTCTTTCCTCAGGAACTTCTATTATTTTAAGAAGGCTAAGTATGTGCCTAAGAAATCAAAACACCTTCTCCCAGCTTAGTCCACACCTAGCTTCTCTGCCTCCAAAGCCAGCTGCAGCAGGAGGGCAAGACCATGGATAGTCAAATAGAGTACCTACATCTGGCTCTAGAGTTGGCTTTCAAGCTGTCTGATTCACAGGAAGTGGGTGAATGGTGCATGAGAGTTCCGTACATAATAAACTTCAGAAAATTTCTCAAGGGAATTGCTGTACCTACCATTTTTGCTTAGCTGAAAATAATATGCTATCACCTACCATAAAAAAAGCCTTCAATTTATATTCATCTCTCGTTATTCCCTTCCCCATCCATCCATCTGGTCCTTCCTGTCATTCTCAGAGTGTGAACACAATGCCTGCACTAGAGTGAAAGCCTCTCTCTAACAGGACATCTTTATGCTGAAATGATTTGTGACTAATGATAATAAAATTATATATATATATGTATATAAACATATAAATAAATAAAATTTTAATGGCTTTAAAAGAACAGAAGCATAAATAATAAAATCACACAGACAAAACAGGACTGGGTTCTTTCTTTTAGCCTCTTAAGACCACTCTCCAGTATTTTCACTACTGAAGCTTGCTATAGGAGGGAGGGAACTAAGGTGTGGACTAAGCTGGGAGAAGGTGTTTTGGTATTCACCATGTAAAGAAAGAGCTCAGAAAGTTTTGAGTATTGCTTAAAGACAGAAATTGGTGGAGAAGTAGTGAGAAAACATTAACACCAACTAAATTAGTAAAGCCAAGAAAAGCTAGAACTTCAAAAGGGAAAAAGATAAAACAAGGAGAGAAAACTAGCAAGAATATTTCAAGTTCAAGAGTGAGGGTATCCAAATACATAAAATAAATCTGACGAGGTGATATTAGAGTCAAAGCCACCACAGAATGTCTTCTGTTCCCTTTAGAAGAAACTGGACATTTCTTATAGGGGTGTGTCATACTTTTAGAGGAATTAAAAAAAAAAGATGGATTTTAAAGTATTTCTCCATGAAAATAAATATATAAATAGCTATTTGTTTACATTTGACATAGAAATCACACTCATGTAAATTAATTGTAAATACAAGAGAAGAAAATAATACTCTATAAGATGTTTATTACAGTTATAATAAAAAAACATTGGAAACATGTTTGTAACCAACAAAAAAAAAGAAAGAAAATTAGGCATAGGTCCCTAGTGCAAGTCACAGCCTTGACACATTTAAAGTTTAAAAGTCTAAAGTCTAAAGTCATAAAGGTTGCAATATGAAAAATGTTTCATCTACTATTAGAAATTGTTAAAATATACACCTCTTCTCTTCCTTAGACTATTTCTTAAATAAACAGAGTAACACTTAATATATCCTGGTTACTGAAGGTGAATATTTTCTTCCCATTTAAAACTTGAAGTTTCTTGTTGGCAGGGATGATAATTCCTTCCTCATCTTTCTACCCTCATGCCGGACCAACTTTCTATATGACACATTAGACTAAAATGAACAATCTTGACTACAGGAGATGAAAAGTGCGACGTTACAATAGTGGGAATCTTATTTTTATGTCTTAATTTTATTTTATTTTTGTGATATTCTGTCAGAAGCTATATGGTTATATTTCCTTGCTGGTGTCTCTAGCAGTGTTTATACTGGAAGTCAGAGGGTGAAGATTTTTCCAGAGATATAATAAATCCTTTACTGGTCTATAGGGTGTGGAGGTTGCTCAAGGGTTGATCATCTTTTGTTCCCTTGGAAGACCCATTGGCTATCATTTTATAGCTGTCCTCCCCAGACTGAGAGAAGGAGAGGTAGATGATAAGAACAAAAACACTCAGAAGTTTTCTTTTGGGTATGAGGAGAATGAAGGAAGACAAAGATGCTTACATTTCTAATCTGAGGTAGATGTTTTTGAGCAATATTTCTAGATCTAGTGATCCTTCTAGGCTTTTACAGAACAAATTTGTGAAGACTTCCTCCGGGCCTGCTGCCCACTCCAGCTCTGTCATACTCCGGGCCTGCGATGGCTGCTCCATAGCAACTACAGCCCTCCTTTCTGGGCTGAAGGATTGCCTCAGCTGTTAATATGAAGACTATTTTTACTTCCTTGGTTTTCTTTGGTTTCTCAAATAACTTGAAAATAGTTCAGAATACATGAGCTATATCATACCAATACTTTTTTTCCCTTGTCCTCCAAGGGAAGAAAATGATTGTTCCTGTATAGACATTATAGAGGAAACTTCCACCACACTGTACTGTCGTAACAGATAATCATTTAATTGCTGGCAAAATCTAAGACATTGAGATCTGAGGATTCAAGAACTCTAGGAGACTTTAAAACCTTTCCATATTAAGCATGTATGGTTCCTTCAATGCTCCCTTACTACTTAATTTTCCTAAATCTCATTTTAGGAGAAATTTGCTCCCTTAGCCTCGCACACTTCATCTCAGTCAATACCCTATCCTCCCTAGAGGTCCCAAACTACTCTTTTCAAGTGTCTTTTGTATTTACCCTTGAAAACAACACAAGCAAATGGAGTCTGACTTACAGCTGTCAAATCAAGTGTTGAGGCAAACCCTGTGAGTGTGAATCACTCCATCTTGCCTTGTTCAGTCTGGCTAATGTGGCACACACTCCCAAGAATCCTCCCCTGCCTCCAAGAGAGAGAAAGGAGTGAAAGACAAATGATATAATGTCTGAAAGTTGGACAATTTATATTTTCTTTTAATTGTGCCTTATTTTTTCACCACAAACTAGTAGTCAAATAGCGAATCCTCATTTACTTTCCTTGGACTTCATCGGTAATCAGGATTAGGATTTGGAAATAGGATATTTTAAGTGGGCCATCCTGTTTTAACAGTTAAGAATTGAAGTCAGACCTCCCTATAATTCGAACTCTGGAATCCATACCCTGGAAAATGTGGTAACAACGTTTCTCTATTTCTTTTAGGTACTAAAAGATTGGTTGAGACAGACTAATATTCAAAATGTAAGCTATTGATCACATCATGACTATGATATAAAAAGGTTTGTTTTCAAGGCAGCATTATTTGGAAATCTTGGGGATGATTATAAATGTGTTATTTATATTGTGGTTTACATGTTTCCTCTATTTGAAACACAATAATTTCCTTTGGGTTCTGATTTTAACTTAGTTTAATGAATTTTTAACACACACACACATGCACACGCAGAGACATGCATTACTGTTTAATACGTGAACCTAATAGATGGTGTTTCCTTGCTTTGTTTGCAAGTCTAATTTCTCTACTTCCTTTGTAGTTTCCAGAATATCCTACATTGTGTAAAGTGCAAAACAACAAACAAAACCGCTGCATTTTGCCCTGATGATGGTTGTAGTCGCAGTGATGTTGGAAGTTTTTAAAACTAAAATGCCTCAGCGGGTTCAGAGACATTACCCACATATGCTCTGTGTGTTTTTCATGGTACATTCAATTTTTTTTCAATCTAGATGGCAAAACAGGGACTGCAACTCTTTATTTTCCATCCTCCACTGTCCCAAATCCTCAGACTCCATCAAAACACGCCTTGAGCTCCACCTCCCACATTGTGTTCCCCACAGGTGCCAATCTTCCAACTAACTCCATTTCCCCTTTGTAAACGCTCGATGTGCTGACCTATTTTAAAATATAACTCAGGTGCCTGGCGAACCGTGATGCCTGCCAGCTCCTCAGATAAAGAGGATCCACTTATTAATCTGCTCTGTCTCCATCTGCGCGCTCAATTGGGATTGACTGCTTGCTGTCCAGACTGATACCAGGGAAATCTGATTGAGGACAAGAATCTCTTTGTACATTTCCCCAACTGATACGGCACAACAGGTCTGTTGCAGCCAGGGAGTTAAGCTGATGTGACATGATGTCAGATGGCTTGCCATTGTACGTCAGAAATTAAAAAGAAAATATTCTCTCAAACTGGAATTCCTTATGTGATTTTTATTTCCTTGGGCTTTGAGCAGATTGAGTATTGAATTGCTTGACTAGAGCCCATGGATAATTTAATACCTGCAATATTCGTCGCCGGGTGAATTTCAGCCACCTTTGACTTGTTCAACATGGCGTCTCAGTTCTAACCGTTTCATGGAAATCTTGTAAATATTGATTGATAAAATCCCAAAGAAATACTTTTTTCTAACTGTGATCCTGGAATGCTCCAAAAGGAAAGAATTGATCTCTGTTTCCTCCTCTCTGCTACAAATTGAGTGGTATGAGAAGTAAATAAAAATACTTGACCCTCTCTTACCCTTCTCAAGTTAGAACAGTCAATTCTTACAACTTAAAAAACATAATAAAGTGATGTGATTTGACCCACTAAACTAAGATTAAATAAAAATAACAAATAAATAAGCAAGTATAGCAAACAAATAAGCTCAAGTCTTATCAGTGGAATCAAACTCTATTATTTCTTGGAAAGCCGTTTGAGTCCCCAATAAGCAATACTGACTATATAATGCCAGAAGAATGTAAACACGATGTAAGTATATGTGGCTCTCAAGAACTAAATGACTAGCATCCTATGGGCATAGTATTCAAATTTTAATATGTGGTTGTACTTTTGTTGAAAAAGAAGGTAAAACTCGCTTTAGATCACACCTAGCGTAAAAATGGAATAACATCAAATTTCTAAAAAATATTATTAATTAAAAGTCAAGAGAGAAAAGAGACACAAATAAGAGTTAATTTTATAGGAATTAATGTTCAATAACAAGGAACAAAATATTATCACTTACCTAACATTCAGCTTTTACTCTTTAGTTAAGGCTAATCATTTGTTAATTTGTGTGAGCTCCAGTGCTTAAAAAATCTCATGTGCAAGAAATGTGTGGCTGATCCCTACTCTTTATTATAAAATTAAACAGTATGAAATGTAAATACTATTGGAAAAATAAAATCTCATTCATTCAATATAAATAACACTGAATAAATTAATACATTGACTGGCTTCTCTTTGCTATACACTTGTAATGAGAGAGCATGTGTGTATTTATGTGTGTGTTTGGGACTGTGTTTGTGAACCCTGGAGATATTTGAAGCACTGGAGTGAAACAGATGAAAGGAAATACCATGCTACAATAAAAGTGACATGAGTTAAGAATATTTTTTAAAAACTCAAATTCCCTTAATAAGTAGTATGCATATTAGAGGATAGTTCTTCAAGTTAATATAAGGAAATTTTTGACCATAAATATTTAAGACTAAAATATAAGAAGAAAAATAAATTCACAAAAAAATTAATAAGGGAAAATAATTTTGGGTCTTTTTGTTTTCACTGAGGTATAATTGTCATAACATTGTATTAGTTTCAGGTGTATAACACAATGATTTGATATTTGTGTATATTGTAAAATGATTTCCACAATAAGTCCAGTTAGCATTTGTCACCATACTTAGTAACAAGTTTTTTTCTTGTGTCAAGAATTTTTAAGATTCATTCTCCAAGCTACTTTCAAATATGCAATAGAGTATTATTAACTATAGTCACCATGCCATACATCAGATCCCCATATTTTATTCATTTTGTAACTAGAAATTTGTACCTTTAGCCCCTTCCCTTACTTCACTCACCATGCCGACCCCCCATACCCTGCCTCAAGCAACCATGAATGAGTTCACTATACATATGAGCTTGTTTTCTTTTTTGTTTAGTTTAGTTTTGTTTGCTTTTGCTTTCACATATATGTGAAATCATATGGCATTTGTCTTTTGCTGTCTGGCTTATTTTACTGAGCATAATGACCTTGAGGTCCACCCATGTTGTCATAAATGGCAAGACTACATTATTTTTTAAGGCTGAATTATATTCCATTGTATATTTACATTCCACATTTTCTTATCCATTCACCCATCCATGGACATTCAGTTTATTTCCACATCTTGGCTATTGTAAATAATGATGCAATGAACATAGGGGTAGAGGTATTTTTTGAATTAGTGTCTTCGCCTTCTTCAGGTAAATATCCAGAAATGGAATTACTGGATTATATGGTATTTCTATTTTTATTTTTTTGAGGAACCTCCATATTGCTTTCCATAGTGGCTGCACCAATTTACATTCCCACCAACAGTGCAGTAGGGTTCCTTTTTTTCCACATTCTCCCCAACATGTGTTACTTCTTGATACTAGCTAATCTAATAGGTAAGGCGATATCTCAGTGTGGTTTTGATTTGCATTTCCCTGTTTTAATCTTGTCATACTGACTAACAATTTACTGGGATTTGAGTGTTCCTTATGTCAATAGACTCCATATTCATTTTCCCCTGATCTAGAGTAGAAAAGGTCCATTCAAATACATATTCTTCATACTAAACAGGAATTGGGTCATGCATTCCTACATCTCTTCTGAATGAACTGAGATGAACAGCAGAAAGATGGAAGAAAATTATCCTTTACAGTCTTCCCTAAAATCGTGTATGCAAACACCACTCCAACCACACAGCTCCTAGTTTGTTCTCCTCTGGGGCCTGAATCAAAGGAGAATCCCAGGAAAAACAGTATCAACCCCCAAGTGTAAAAAAATGTCACAGAAATAAGGGTAGATGGGAGTTGTCACATCACTGGAATTGTGGAATTCTCCAAGTTCTTCAGGAAGGCAAAGATGTTTATGACCAAGAAAGAACATTCAGAATGTTCTAGAACAAAAGTATTCATACCACACACTATGAAATGAACAACAATCTGTAAGATACAAAAATGTATCTTATAGGATGAAGCTGAAATACGATATATTGTTAATTATATCATCCAAAAGTAGAAATCCCATCTGTTCCATCTTGTATGCTATACAAAATTATGTACCTTGATACTTAATAAGTATCAATCAAAGACTGGACACCAAGTAGCAACTTTCTTTCTGAAGGCAGGGACATACCAATCTAAGCATGGTAAATGAAACGTAATAGTTTAAGGAGACCCAGAGAGAAAATTATTTCACAGTCTCCTAAGAAATTAAACAACTGAAAACAAGTAGATATTTTCTCTTAGAGAGGGAGTAGAAGAAAGAGAAGTGAGAAAATAAAGGCTGCTTATTATTAATTTGCCATTTCAACCAAGGAAAATGTTTGCAGGCAAAGTTGTTTGTATCTTAAACTAAATATTTTTCTCATCCACATGGTATCATTTTAATAGACTTTTTTTTTTCAAATTATGTTTCCTTCTTAACAAAAAGCTTTCTTGGATCCAATCAAGGTAGGAGGCCAGAAAGTTGATAAGGACTCAAATGGAAGATATAAAATAATCCATTTCAAACAGTAGGGACTATTTCCTATTGGCATTTACAATATGATTGATTATTTGGCAATTCCTCTTCCCCATTTCCTCTATTTCTATCCCCCAAATGCTCTATGGTAGAATATTTTGACCTTGCTGAAAGAAATAATAATAGCAAATCTGCACCATCCGTGTGATTAATACCGCCCTCTGAAAGGAGCATCTCAACTGGCAAAATACAACTAAAATGCATGAACACACTCAGGAACTCTTTGCCTTGTTCACCTTCTTTCTAAATAATTCATCAGTTTAATGATAATGACATTCAAATATCATAATTACAGCCGACTCTTTAAAAAACATCAGTTCCGGGGCCAAAAATGGAGTAAGCAGCCCCCACTCCTTTTCTCACCATTAGCTGTTAATGCCAAAATATGATCTTTATTCATTTCACTGACATAATATAAAACCAATGTAGATTTCCCATTTTTCATAAAATTTTCATCTGCACTATTAGTTTCACTGATAGCAGACTGCAAAATGTTGTTAAGCTACAAGATGGAAGACACTGCAAAAACCTCAGCATGTTAAGAAGCCATAAAATTTTATTCAGTTCATTTGCTGCTACAGTCCAGTAACCCCATAGTAAGAGTGTGCTATTTTTATTGTGTATTTATTTAAAGGTTGAATATTTTTGTTCCCTGGACTAGACATCTGAGTTAATCTGATTCCTAATACACTGAGTTGTATTCTGTTCTGGGGTTTATAATTTCCTTGAAGGTATTTTTTGTTTTGGTTGTATGGAAGAGATGATACCAGAATATTGCAAACAAAATTTGGCTATGGATAGGTGACTCCTTGGTGCTCAGAACTAAGCCACCAGTGTATGGGCCTCACATGAGGCTTAGGCAAGACGCCCTTTGCTCTCCTCTTCTTCCATTTTATGTCTCTTCCAAAGCAAATCTCTGGGCAGGGGACAGTGAAGCACCATGTAACAGATCTTGTAGTAGATGGTCTGGCAGCTGGCCAGAGCTGCACAATGGCTCATACAATCCTACAGAAGTCAGCCACATTTTACATTTTGTTTTGTCAGTATGTCTTAGAGGTTTGACATAAAGAAGATCTTTTTCGAATAGCATGAGGCAGACCTGTTTTAGGTCTACTTATGAAACCATAGCCATCTAAAGCTAGCTTGCCTGTTTTCATACCAAGTTATATTATTATATATATTATATTATTATATGAAGTTGCAGCATGAGGACGCAAGTTAGAGAAGGGATGTTATACACATTAGTGTTGCCAATATATGGACTATGTCCAAATATCACAACAAGCTTCCACAGATTTCCCTGCCACAGAGCAAGGATGGTTACACCAGTGGTAGCTCCACTATGAAAAAAAATTATCAAGTAAGCCAGAAGAATAGAAGGGGCAGTTGTGCTGGTCTCTTCCTTAGGACCAAGGTGTTGGTTGCTCTGGCCTTAGCAAACTCCCAGGAAACACTTTGTGGGCATATTTACTTAGGCCCCAGGAGTAACTGTTCCCTACTCAGTCCCAATTAAAGGCCACATGGAAACTCCAGGTGCAGTGAATAGATAAACTAGCAACAAAAACTACAATAGCAAACAGGCCAGACAAATTATCTACAACATCCATAATACATTCCTTCTGTGTCTGTGTCTTGTTAGGAACCTAGAAGACAGGCCTGTCCCTACTTGGTCCCCTCATCTATAATACAGACTATAAGAGGACCTATGCCAGTTGCAGTGTTTTCTCTTGAAAGTGCAAAATATGGGTTTGATAAAAGCAAAGTTTGCATTTTTAAAGGCACATGAGAGTGAGATTTAAATTACCTGAGATAGTTTGTATTTATTCATTCCAAAGAGGTACAAAGGCTTTTTCTGGGTAGCATTAAAGAGTAAAGGTTCAAAAGGAATATATAAGAGTTCCCAGGAGACTGGAAACATAAGAATGCATTAAAATGAGATGGAGAATGTGTCCCAAAATAGCCAAATAATGACTATTCGTAGTTACTATCTTGTTAGTATCGATTGTGGAATATTTGAGAGCCCAGGAGAATCAATGTATATGGTAAACAATCACCTCCTAAACTGAAATGTCAGGGATACAATACAGAATAATGAATATAAAATCTAGACAAAACTAATGACCAAACAAGGTAGACAAATTAAAGTGGATAAGCCATGAAGGGTGAGTGACTAACGATTGAGTTAGGCATAATTCCAGTGAAAATCTGTCCGTTTGAACAGCCTTTGCTGTGTGGTGTCAACACAGGCTGACAGCTGAGCCCTGCATGCCTGCCTTTAGCTTCTGCGATAAAAAATCTGGGCTATGAATTTGGGGCGCAGGAGCCAGGTATTCAGGCAGTGGTAGGGAAAACCATTTCTAGATTTTACAATTTCATTATCATCCACCATTCCCAGAGATAAAGGTTGTCTTTCACTTACTGTGCACCTGGTACAGGGGTCTCGTGCTCAGACTTCCCCTAAGAATTATTTCCCTTTTTTTTCTTTCAGTTTGCTTTAAATTTTTTTTAAAGGGTGCTAAAAGTCTTACATGGTATCTCTTTCTGTTCTCCATTATTTTGTGCACTTTCCCATTTTTCTGTTTTGAATTGATTTGCAAACCTCCTTTTGTGACTAAATGAGTCAGCAGAGATGGGGTGTGGATGGACCTCATTGGACTTGGGTCAACATTGTTCTGAAGTGAAAGGAACCAGCATGCTTTAATGGTGCACTCCATCACAGGAGAAGCTGGGCTTCCAGACACTGATCATCTCACAACTAATAAAACAGCATTATTAAGCAAAACTGAAGGTGTTGATACCATCTGATCACTACAGTGTCTTTTTTTTTGCTCAGGTCGCCAACACCTTGTGTTTTTAAATTGTGACTTTTGCTGTCCTCCTCCCCACACTATGCATTCCTATATTTTCCTATCTTACCCCATTAGACCTTTCTCTCTTTATTCTTCTCTCTTCAAGACTGACATGTTGTGGGTTTCATTTCATGAGAAGCTTCTTACACAGTGTAAAAGATCGCATAATAATTGAAAACGTATAGATAATAAACACAGACTGAGAACGTTTCTCTTTTTAAGTATATTTACTTTGAGCAGGAAATCTTTCCCTTACACGGATACAAATATATGTAAATTATAACATATATATCTTATATACAGATAAAAACAAAATTTTATCGGATGGTGGAAATTTGAGAAACAATGGCAGGCAAGTGACAGGAATTTATCTACATCATAACTGCTTATTTTCAACCTTGTGGGGAAATATCTATTCTGCCTACAAGTAGGGTTTGACCAACTTGATGTTTTGAAAGCATGCTTCTCACTTTTTTTTTAAAATAAAGGAGCCTAAGGTTTATAAAGGAGTAAGACTTTTACTTAATAGCCTTGGCAGAAGTAAACTTTAAATTATAACATAGGGAGTAAATGAAATATGTTATTTACAATATTTTAGTTTGATCTTGTTCTTGCAATTTCATAATCAGAAATTATACGCCAGAGTAGAATTTGTGCAATCACTAATACAATATGCTCTGCCTGCATCAACACGTTGGCCCAAGTGGAAAATATCAGTACAGAAATTTAAGGAGAAAGCTAGCTGGTTTTCTATGGTATACATTAATGGTTTGATCTTTTTTCATCTGGTAGGGAACAAGAATTTGAGGATATGGTTGAGGACAAAATATTATAAGTTGACACTATCCTGCTGCTTGGAATTCTGTTAGATTTCATAATTAAATGTGGTAAGACATAAATTGAACAGATCTGGGTTCAACCTCTGTCAGATTAATCAAAGTAGCTGATGGAGTAGATTACTCATGGGAAAATTTTCCAGAAGCCAAGATGGTAAAAAGAACAATGGGTACATATTTGTGGGAGACTTATTTTACTGGTAGGTCTCACACATTTCTTCATGTGTTATGAGCAAGCACATTTTGTTAAGAACTAAAATAATCTGGATTATCTTTCCAAAGATTTTTGTATAAGTAACTGCTTTGGAAAATAGAGTTCATTATCTCCCTCCAGAGCAAAGAACAAGCTTGCTTACTTCCTCTGAAGACAGATATAGTATCTCCAGAGCAAAGGGCAATCATGCTTCCTGCCACTGTAATAAAGATATTGTTTCTCTCTAGGGCTGAGGGCAGTCTTGCTTAATGTCCATTATAAAAGACTTGGCTTCCTTGAGCTAAGGGTTTTCCTCCAAAAATGCAACCCCATGTGTAGGGGTTACTTAGCCCTCTTTACATCACCCTGTGGGAATTAGGGCTTAAGGGATCAACACAAGAAATTTGATATTCTCACTACTACTATTGCTGTGAGTAATACACTGTCTTTTGTGTCTGACTCAGTAGTGTCATGTCTTCTGCTCAGCTCCATAAAGCTATGGCAGGCTAGCTCGTTAGCTTGCAAATATGGTAAAATCACATCCCCCTCATAGTTCCTGACAGCCCCTGATGGAACAGTACAAGACTGTCTTTTTCCAGCAAACCACAGTCATTCAAATGATCAATTATTATTATTTCTTACAAGTGTGGCTTCTACACAGGCTCCCAAGGATATTCAATCTAAATGTGATCTTAAAGACTACCATCATTCTGCAGATGAGAATCATTGAGGCTCAGATTTGTTACCTAAAATAGTAGGTATTTAGTGGCAAAATTTTAGCAGATGCTCAGTTTCTCTTATTTCCTGTTTCATACTCTTCCCAATATTTTTCATTAACTATAAAAATAAAACTCCAAAGTCTACTTTAGTCTCAAATAGATATATGATAGATAATTTAATGAAAATGGTGAAATAATACTACCTACTCCATATCATGAGAAAGTAATGAATTTGTTTACATCCTAGGTTGGCACAGGCCTTAGGTTGGATCTAGTGGTGATTTTCAAATCATGGATGGGAACACTTTTGACAAGGCACATTTTCCACTTGGCTACTGCAGCAACATTTGCAAATGCTCTGAAGTATTCATCGGACCTTAAATGTGTCATGTGCATGGACAATAGGAATTAACACTTTCTGCATTCATCCAAAATACAGGATTAGTTTCAGCCATCTTTTATATTTTTGGGGAAATCTCCCTTGAAGTGACAATAATTTAGCCTCATTTTTCATTTCCTTTTGAGCTTCTACACTCTTATCTCTGAAAGCCAATAGCTTATTTTATGCTTTCTCCTCTTTGTTATTATACTCTTCAGAATAGGCTATGTTATATACAGTGTAACAAACAACCTCCAAATCTCAGAGTCTAAAACAAATTTTATTTCTTCCTCATTTTACATTTCCACCACAAGACTTCTGGAGGTTTTGCCCTGCTTTATCCTCACTCTGGGACCCAGGCTGACTGAGCCTTCACCACCCTGAACATTGTACGTTGTTGTGGCATCAGTTCTCAAAACATTTGTCATGGTGTAATTTCACTGTCACTCATGTTCTACCTGCCAAAGTCTGTCCTGTGGTCACACCCATGTGAGGGAGAGAGGGCAGGCCAATACTACCATGAGCCAGGAAGAAGCAGAAACACCAGTGGTCCCAATGACAACCAGTTATATTGACTTTGATCCCAATGTTTGCTTAAGGTTTAACTGAATGTTACCTCTCCTACCATAGCCTTAACTCCTATCGGGTCTATTCTCATTATGTATGTTAATGACCTTTTTCCCTGCTCCAAAACATTTAGTGTATTGCAGTGGGGAATGATTGCATGATGGTGTTATGTAAGAGAAGTTTGGGTGAAGATTTTAAAACAATGAAGTCAGAGCTGGAAGGAAAGTTAAAAGGAAGACTGAAGAAAAGCATAGGAAAAGGGTGACTGAAAAAAAAAAGAGGGAATACAAAAAGGAAGAAAAGAAAGAGAAAAGGGTTTGGGAGGAGAAAACGTTGAAGGGAAAGAAAGCCAGTGGGAAATTAATACTGAGAGCAAAACTTGCACATTTCAACATGCTTAGAACTCCCTGGGGAAAAAAAAAAAAGGTATGAAAACCTGTAAGAAATTATTTAAATCTTATGCTGTTTTGCCCCAGGGCTGAAACCAAGTCCTGGGCTTATCCTCTCCAGTTCCCTGCTGACTTAAAGAGAAAAAAGTATTTTTAAAGTGGCAATAGAACAGAAGTTCTAAATCTCAAAGCAACTAATGAAAACACACACACTCTTCAGATTTCTCCACTTCCCTAGGGCTCACATTTTCTTAGAAGGAAAAAAATGTGAGAACCCAGCTGAGATCTGAATTTTCTCCCCAATTCTACAGAAAAAAGAGGTAGAACATTGCTAGGCCCAAACTTCAAATACCAGGAGACTAAAATGACACTTCAATAAGTGGAAGACTTCTTTAATATATTCTCCCGTTGCAGGGTTTCCTTCTCTATTCATCATCTCTTTATCTCTCTGATGGGTGGTTTCTTAGGTGTTTGTGTTCCTGTGTTTATGAGAGACAGTGTGTGTGTATGTGTGTGTGTGTGTGTGTCTGTGTGTCTGTGTGACTGAGAGAGACTGAGAGATGGCCGAGGAGGAGGAGAGGAAGATAGAGGGAATTAGTTGATATGCTGAGTCTGCTCACAAGCCAAATTAGCCATGATGGGGGTATTTACACCATGGAAATCAGCAACACCACAAACAAATCAAGTTTGTTTGTTTGTTTTCCAGAGAGCTGGTTGCTATATTACCAGTATATCCCTGGGAGAGAGAGATAAAAAGGTAAAAGAAAGCAGGGTAAAAATAAAGAAGAAAGAGAAAAAGAAAATATGTGAAAAAAGAGAAAAGGGGAACTTCTACGAAGGAGAAATAAGAAGGAGTGGGTTTGGATGTGGAGGAAGATTTCATAAAGTTGAGCTATCCTACGTTCTATCCCATAAAAGCCTACCTTTTTATGAGCAAAGGCTTTTGCTTGCTTGTTTGGTTTGAAAGTTGTAGACTCTTTTTTTTCTTTTTTGTGTGTGAACCAGTAATAGGCAAGTGAGTGTCAAAGAACTAAACACCTGCCTTTGTGGGAAGCCCACCTGGGAAGCCCACCCAGCACTCTACTGGTGCAGAGTGAGTCTCTCAGGGTGAAAACCAGGCGGCTAGGCACCCTGTGCTCTGAATGTGTGTTCCTGGGCTGACTGCGCTTTAGAAGCACCATCCTTCCACCTGAAAGACAAGCAGATTGCTCACACAATCTGGCTTCTGAGACACTGGAGCACAAATTCAGTGATGCTTATAATGTCACCATGGAAGCTTGTATTCTTTGAGGATTTGATCTCTGCATTTAAAATGCAAAATCTCTGACTCATTATCACTTTAAACATTTACATCTAAGTTTGAATGAGCAACTGATGTTTTTTAGATGGGGGAGAAAAGACTACTGAAACATCCAAATGCCAAATTTGCTCATTTCACTTTTTTCCCTAGGTCATTCAGATGCCCCCACTTTTAAATATCAAAAGATAACAAAAAGAGAGCAAATATAAATAAACACAGAGGAAGGTGTGGATTTTATTATTAAAATTAAATGAGTAACAAAGAAAGAACAAATTGTGGGTGTCTGCTTTGTTTTGTTCTGTTTTGTATTTTCTTCAAACAAGCTAAGGAATTTTACCCAGGCAAGATTGGGGATGGAGAGGTGCATAGCCCTCTCAATGACATTTCTGTTTTCCCAAATCTCTCCTGATTTTGGTTAATTGCATTTTTAGTCTACAGGTGGAGACCCAGAACAGTAATAATGTATTAGCAGAGGGAAGAAGCCTGAAAATTCCTTTAGCCAGAACCCCAGTTTCCAAGGGGGCCAGATGTTCCCAGAGTTCCCAGATGCTGAGTTTGTCAACCCACTTTGGGAAACAAGGCAGCATAAGCTCCAGGACCTTGCCCTTAAATCAGTGTGTGGTCCCAGCCTGAGTGGGAGAACAAGGAAGCAATCTGGTTTAGAACAAAAGGATCAGGGTGCATAGATAGCCATGGATGCAAATAAGAGGGTGTGATATCTCCAAACCAAAGAGAGTCCCTCTCTGGTTCTACGATTCGATTTCTTCCCTTACAAAATGAACCTACCTAAATCTCACTTTAACCCCAGCACTTTGGTATCTGATAGAAAGAGAAATCAGAAAAATTGGTGTATGACTACCAAAAGCCTCGGGTAAGAGCCATGGCATTTTGATTGCAGTGCTGTAGAATTACATGCAGAGACCTTTCAAAGTTCCATTTCTTGCCTCCAGGCTGGGCAGGTGAGCATCAAACAAACAAACAAAAAAACAACAAAAAAGGAAAGAATAAGGAATAGATTTTATATCTTCCTCTACTAACCCAAATCAATGTTTGATGAATTGCATGTATGTGTTTACATTTTCTTTCCTATTTTCTTATTGCAGAAGCATAGTGAGCATGTTTCCTTTGTTATTGTTTGGGAAGGTGCAGCAACCTGGGAATTCTTGATATACTTTTTTGTGTTATTTTGTTTTCTTGTTTTGTTCAGTGAGTATATTTGGAGGAGGTGGTAACTCATACAAAGCCTAGTATAATAGTGGACTCTAATAATACTAAACAATTGAATCTGAACACTTCACTCCTGGCAGGCTGCTTGGATTGTTCCGAAGGTCTCTTGCTCATTCTGAGTTTGGCCACAGCCCTCTCCATCTTCCCTCCCTGTCCAGACTCCCCCTGCATCACCTACTCTCATCTAGGTGCACATACACAAACATATTTGCCCCTCAGGCTTAGGCATTCCTAATCAAGACCTTCAGTCCCCACTCCATAATAAAAGCTCCTGCTCCCAGGTATTCTGTTTCCCTTTGAACCCTCCTGGAATACATCTTTAGAACTAATTGGCCATCTATATTCTGCCTTGAGCTACAATTTGACTTTGTCTTATTCCCTCATTCGTATTATGAGAACCTCAGGAATATGCAACAGTTTAGTCATCTTCGTACTCCCATGGTGCCTAGCACAGCCCTAATGAAAGAATGAAGGAAAGAATCAATCCATCACTCAGGTAATTGACTCCTTAAGTGGCACAGTGTTACTATTTCAAAGATGCAATAATTGTCTTTCACACAGCCTTTTGTGGAGGGAATATACAATCTCTATGTGATCAGAGAAGTATTTTCCCCACTTGATTACCTATTTTGAGTGAAATTTACATCATTTCTTGAGGTCTTCTGTTCAGATTAGATCAAATTCAATCGGCACCTTGATTTACACACCTATTAGGCTCTTCCTCAGTGCTGGATATTATGTATACAAAGAAAAATGCTGAAGTCTTTGCCCTCAACAAATTCATGTCGTAACATGGAGGATAGGAAATAAATAATTGCAGGACTACAAAGATGCTTTTAAAAAGGCATGTGAAACAAACTGTTGGGAACAGAAAAAGAAACTCTCCAGGCTATGCCTTGGAATGGGCAAGGGAAGGACTCAGAGAGAAGGTGTCATTCATTTATTTTACATTATTTTCTTGCATATAAATAACAGGATGGACAACAAATATCTATAAAATAAATAAATGTATTACTTAATGAAAAAACTAAAATTCTATCATCTTGACTGGTGGTTATCTTGTTTTTAGTTTTCAAATAAGTAGCCAATGTATAAAATAGTGAAAGTGGGAATACTATGGTTAAGATTGGGCAGAAGGGACTCATTTTTCCTTCCTTCTTTTTGCCTTGACCCTAGATAGAGATCTAGAAACACAATTTAAAACCCATTGATCAAACAAAGACTTAGAGTAGACATTTAAAAATCCTATTAAATCATGAAGACTGAGTAGTTAAAATTAGAGCATTTCCATATAATAATGAAATATATAATTTGGGAAATAGAATATTTGTCTCAGTTATTGTAAGACTAAAATGAGTTTAAAAATTAATAAAATACATGGAGACCATTAGGAAATAGAGAGATGAATCTCAGAATCTCAAGATGCAGTATAAAGAAATAGTGAATATATAATATATTTCAATAGTTTAAGATATTTGCAGATGTTAACAATAAAATGGGTCATCAAGGAACATCTCCATAAGAATACCCCTCTAAACATTGCAGCTGATGCAAAGAACAACAATCGCTTCCCAAAACAAGGATATGACAGAGTCATACCTCTAGGCTGAATGAATGATGTGGCTGAATTGAGGACATATTCTGTGTTTCTGATCAGAAATTGAGAAATTAATATTACAATTAATAGAAACATTGCCACAGTTTTTACCAACTGATATTTTATCTTTTTCTGAGTGATACTAATTTTAAATGAAGTTGCTTTTTCCAATTGAGGTTACTATAAACAGAGTAAATCAGAGTATGAGCAAATCTAAGTCACACATTAACTTTATTTCTTGTCCTCTAAACCCTCCCTTGATTGCTCTTTCGAAGTTTTAAATAAAGAGTCCAAGTTTGATTGGTGCAAACACAATTCATAAGGTTCTAAAGGAATGAGAGATGGCTTTGTCCTTTCATAAAATTGTGAAACTGTTACCAGTTCATTTAGATATCCATTTTTTGTCTTCTTGAAGGAAAGTATTCAATCAAGAGACAGACTTAAACAGGGTTAAGGGGCAGGAGTTTAGTAAGCAAAGTGAAAGTACATTCTCAAGAAGAGTGGAGAACAGGCTGCCTAGAAACCAAACACAGTCCTGCTATAAGGGTTAGAGTCAGTTTTTATTTCCTCTAAAATGATGGAAAGTCCTACCCTGAATCTTGTCATTTGATTGGCATGCTGACTGACAGTTCAAGTTCTATAACCTTTTTTCCCAGTGTGCAGGTCCTTACCCATAAGTACCAAAGTGAAGCTCACAGCAGGGTGGGGTGGGGGTGGAGGAGGTAGAACCATAATGCAAATTTATTATAATTATGGTCTAGCGAACCCTGAATTAACCCTAGGTCCTCCTGGGTCTTGGTGTGCTTATACTTGTGTTGGTCATCTCATAGCCCCATTGGGATTTTTACATCTTGTTTGGCTTTGATAAGGCAGGAGTCTGAACCATAAACTGGAGAGGTTTGGGGTATGTTCTGTCATCTGGTGACAAGGGGTTAGATGGAAAGGAGGAGAACCTAGTCCAGGGCAGGGTGGGACCAACTCACATCTGCCTAGCTACCTGACAAAGTTAATAGTATTCATCTGAAGAAGGTGTGTTAGAGATTTTGTTCCATTATGCTGTAATTAATAACTCAGGAAAAATCAAGATGTCAGTGTGAAACTGTAAATTACTGGGAACAAATGCCCGTTTTCTGTTTATAGGTTTTGGGGGTTGGGAGGAACACTATATGGAACTGTGGGTAACAATGCAGTATTTCCAGAATCTCTCTCCTGGCTTTAGTGCATCTCCATCTCAATAGATGTTTCCAAGGTGTGGAGAGAAGTAATCCATATCCATATCAATAGGTAATTACATGGGTGAGTGAGGGCTTATCTGGACTGGAGAGGTTTGTTGGATATCGCTCTTCTTCTGCAACCAGGTCTGGGGAGATATGAGATGGCTGCTTGTAAGAAATAAACGGGTTTCTCTGACTTTATTTATCCCTTTGACTGATTTCGGTTTCAGTTATTTTGCCCTGGGGAATATCCCCCTGGAGTTACATCTGGTGGTAATTAGCAGGACCTCTGAATCAGAAATCTGCCTACATGGGTACAACCCTTAGGCAAATGTCACTAGGGATGATGTGGAGGCCCCAGTGGCTGCAGCTTTAGAGGGCGCAGTTTCACTTGGGAATGCCCTGTAAGTTGAGCTTCTAACTGGGGAGACCCTAGTGAGGAATTGGTCTAGAGTAAAGCACATCCTAAAGGGGTGGAGCCTTCCCCAGAATTGGGGAAGGGTGGAGACACCAGAAGCTGCAGAATTAGCCCTCTGTCAGAAAGAGAACTGATTAAAAGTCCTGAATGGCTGTGTAGCAGCTGGGATTTTAGGATCTATTTTTGTCGAGATAGTGGAAAGTGTTAAGGAGAGAGAGAGACTTCAGCAGGAGGGAGACACACTTTAGCATCACTTGGAGTAGCTCGGTCATGATGTACTGGATGCCCTTAAGAAAGAGAGACAGTCATTGAGAAGATAGGCCGTGCTCCTGGAAGATTAGTTAGCAGCAAGGGAGGAGGCAGCCAGAGAATCCACGTTGCAGGAGGCTGTTGGGGAGGGAAAGGAAAGATCAGTGCCTTCAGCCCCGATGATGGTAGAGGACATGTCAGGAGAGGATGAGGGGATGTGGCTGAGAACTGATCTGTTGACAAGGCCACTGCCAGAGGCATTAGCCTCTCCTGTATTAAAGGACCACCTGGTTGTAATTAAGAAAGTAAAAATGTAACATTTCTCAAGGGGAGGAGCACCCCCCTAGCCAGGTTGTGGAGAACTCCATGCTCCACCCCTATACATTGGATGAGCTGGTGAACATGAGCATCCGGTATCGGCAGAAGCCGTCAGAACCTCTGCCTACATGGCTTTTGCGTCTCTGGAATATGGGGGCGGAAAACATTGTTATGTTGGGTTCTGAAATGAATAGACTGGCTTCCAGACAACTCACTTTTATCTCCAGCAGCACTTGCAAAATGCCCATCACACTTCAGGGAATCAAACAATTCAGGATTGGCTCACAGTAGCCATCAGGGCAGTTTGGCCTAATCAGGATGATTTACCATACTTACCCACTAGCTGGAAAATGTACCCAGAGCTCCAGCAGGTGTTATGGGAGCTGGGCATGAAAAATATCTTCTATAATATGGACCCCCATGGCCCTGATGAGAAGTTGTTCGCCATAGAAATAAGAAATCTGGTCCTTCATACAGCTCCCCCATCTCTCTTTGGGTCCATAGTGACTGGTCTTGCCCCCCACATAGGGCAATCCATAACCATAAGTGAGGCTACTTGTACTTTTGTCAGATCTGAGGAAAGTTGAAACAACAAGCACACAATAGGAAGTATGGGCTATCACTGAAAGGAGAGGTGCAAAGGGCCCCATGAAGGCCTAAAGGACCCAGATATGGGTGGATATGATAAAGGCTAGGGTAGTTGAAGAAAAACATGATGAGCAGCCCAATAGGATCTTGTTAGAACTTTGGTACCAATTAAAGCCAGAGTAGCAGTTCCATCTACTGAGGTACAGGACATGGAAGCTGGAAGCAAAGCACTATGTCTGGTCTGTGCTCCTGCAAGACTTCCTGGGGGACAGTACTCAGGGTCCACCTGGGCCCTCACCCCCCAGGATGATGATTGGGCATTATGTTTCAACTTAGGGCAGGGTCAAGGCCCCACCTTGGGGGACGTGGTGGGGACCAGAGGACACATGTATAATTAGCAGTTTATTGATCCCCTGTGAATGTACAATGTGTCCTGGAGCTGGTGGGCACAGGAGATGAATGTTCTCTAATTTATGGTAACCCTGAGCATTTTCCTGGGACTCCTGCAGTGATAAATGGCTATGGGGGTAAGGCAATTAAAGTGAAGAAAACCCAAATCCCATTGGTGATAGGGTATTTACCCCCAAAGGAATATACTGTGTACATTTCTCCCCCCCGTGAATATATTTGGGGGGGTCGATATCCTGCAGGGCCTGTGGTTACAGCCCACTGCAAGTGAGTTCAGACTGAGGTTACATGTGGTAAAGACAGTTCTGAGGGGCCATGCTAAGCACCCACCTGTAGCTCTGCCTGTATCTCAGTGGATGACAAATACTAAGCAGTATAAATTGCCTGGGGGGCACAAGGAAAATGGAGAAGCTCTATAGAATTGGAGAAGAAAGGCATCATAAAGATCACTCATAGTCCTTTTAATTCCCCACTGTGACCAGTGAAAAGGCCAGAAGGCTCCTGGCGCATGACCATGGACTACAGAAAATTGAATAAAGTCACACCCACTTTTCATTGTGCTGTCCGCTCTAGAGTAGCCCTTATGCACACCCTCAGTCATGAACTAGGGATGTATCATTATGTTGTGGACCTTGCTAATGCTTACTTCTCTATTGACATAGCACAGGAAAGTCAGGTACAGTTTGTCTTCACATGGGAAGGTGGGCAGAGGACATTCACTGTCCTTCCACAGGGATACCTCTACAGTCCCGCCATTTGTGACATACCTGTAGCCCAGGACTTGGCCACATGGAATAAACCAAAACTGCTGTGGCTGTATCACTACATTGATGATGTTATTCTCATGTCTGATTCTCTTTCATATTTAGAAGGGGCAGTTTCTACACTGCTGCATCATCTACTGGAGAAAGGATGGATGGGCTGTGAACAGCACCAAAGTTCAGGGTTTGTATGTCAAAAATCTTAGGGGTTGTCCGGATGGGTAAAACTAAAGTTATTCCTGAAGCACTCATAGACAAGGTCCAGGCTTTCCCTACCCCTAGCACTGTGGCAGTATTATGAGAGTTTTGGGGTATTTTGGGCTATTGGAGTGTTTATCCATCACTTGGCACAAATTCTGAAGCCCTTATGCCAGGTGGTATGAAATTGCATCAGGTAAAACTGGGATGAGACATGTGCAGCTGTTTTTACTGCTGCTATGTAAGCAGTCAAGGCCATACAGGCCTTGAGTATAATGGAATCATCAAGGCCCTGTGAACTAGATGTTCATGTAACCAAAGATGGTTATGAATGGAGTCTTTGGAAGTGGCTTGAATGGACACACCAACCCATTGGATTCTGGTCACAACTATGGAAAGGAGCAGAGGTCCAGTAAACACTGATAGAGAAGCAACTGGCTGATGTGTACCATGCCTTGCTGGCTAAGGAGCCCATCACTGGAACAGCTCTGACCAAGGTAATAACCACCTATCCCAATGTGGTATGGGTGTGAGCCCAGACCAAAAGGCCACAGGGTGGCATGAGACAGATGCTGACACTGGCCAAATGGGGTGCATATTTACAGCAGGTAGCACCCTTTCTACTAGCCCCTTAAGTGGAGAACTCCAATGCTTACTGCAGCCTGTGACATATGCCAGTGGAAAACAGGAAGAATTTGTTTTTGAGCCATTGGTAGTTGACTGTCCTTGTCAGGAAGGAAAAGCCCCTATATCTGAAGATGTTTGGTGTATAGATGGCTTCAGTCATGGGCAGCCCCAAAGTGGAGGACTGTGGATTTCTATCCTAAGACTGACACAATATGAATGGAGGATAGAGAGGGGAAGAGCAGCCAGTGGGCTGAGCTGTGGGCAGTATGGCTTGTGATCACCCAGAAGCCCTCCCTATTGTTGTGTGCACTAACAGCAGGCCTGTTTATCGGGGCTTGACCCTGTGGCTACCATGCAAACTGGATAGTTGGTTACCAGAAGGAGTGTCTTGTGTGCTCTAAGAGGGACTTACCCAAGTCCCACAGCAACATGTGACAATAGTAAAGGGGCCAATACCCCTTGTCAGGTGGCAGATAGACTCTACTGGACTTCTTCCCAGATCAGAAAAATATCGATATGCCATGACTTGTGTGGACACAGCTACTGGACTGTTGGTTGCTTTTCCTTCACATTGTGCAGATCAGAAAGTCACCAAGAGGGGCCTAGAGTGTCTCTTTGCAGCCTATGGCTGGCCCCAGGTGATTGAGAGTGATCAAGGCACCCACTTTACTGGACATGTATTACAAGAATGGGTGAAACAATTAGGAATAAAATAGAAGTTTTATGTACCAACATAACCCTACTGGGGCAAGCATGATAGAAAGATGCAATGGTTGTCACAATCTGGCCTGAAGTTGGACACAAATAGTCTACAGGGCTGGTCAGTTCATTTATGGACAGTGCTATAGGGTTTGAATGAGAAGCCACAAAAAGGAACCTGGAGCCCTGTGGATATGCTAACACACATTGCTGCCTCTCCTACTCTACTGTATGTGCAAACCAAAATGGAGTTATTGAAGCCAGGACATGACCAGCAGAGCAACATCCTGCTGCTGGCCCCAACTGCATTAAACCCTAGAGACACTTTTGAGTGGGCGTGGTCATGGATATTTTGACACATGGACTAGTGATGGCTGGTCCTTCTGGCCCCTGGGTGAAAAGGCCAGGAAGCTGGCCTCCTGTGTGTTCCTGGATGTGCATAAAATTTCAATATTTTGAGAATCTCTTGCCTGGCTTTAGTGCATCTCCATATCAACAGGTGTTTCCAAGGGGTGGAGAGTAGTCCATCTCCAAATCAGTGGGTAATTACATGGGCAAGAGGGGCCTTATCTGGACCTGAGAGGTTTGAGGGGAGTAGTTCACTCACTTCTCCCACAGCAGGAGAGAGAGAGATGTGGGACGACTGCTTGTAAGCAATAAACAGGTTTTAAACTTTATTTCTCACTTTGACTGATTTTGGTTTCAAAGGTATTTTGTCCTGGGATTTCCCCTCCCTGGAGTTAGAGGAGTAACAGCACAGTGGACCCCAAAGATCATGGTAGTGTCCCAAAACTTCCAGGAGGTAAGAGCATCTTATGGGGAAGTTTTGTTTTATCTTTACGGCCAGTGCATGTACCTCCCTAGCCTTATGTATTGACCATTCTATAACTCCCACAGGGAGGGGGGTGAAAGTCTGGGGTACTAGACCAGACGAGATCCCATTCCTGCCACTATTCTATCACAAGTCCACTCTCTTGCATGTATCCTACCTGATGGACAAGATTTGCCTATGCTTGTATCATTACAATATGTATCTTTTAGCATCCTTAAAGTTATTTTCTTCTACAGTCCCTGTGGCCTGGATGTGCTGTGTGATGATTGCTCTGAAGTCCCTGAATCCTCTGGTTTGAGGATTATCATGATTTTATGTTATTAGTCTGGTTACAGCACTCCAGCTTTCTTGCACAAGGGCCATGGCAGAAGATGGGGAACGTGTAGATTGTGAGGCAAGATTTCTGGATGGGTGGGCTATGCATAAAATTGCAATATTTACAGAATTTCTTGCCTGGCTTTAGTGCATCTCCATATCAATAGGTGTTCCAAGGCGTGGAGAGAAGTAGTCCATCTCCATATGAGTAGGTAATTACATGGGAACATGAGGGCTTATCTGGCCTGGAGAGGTTGGTTGGAAGTCTCTCTTCTTCTGCAGCTAGGTCTGGGGAGACACGAGACAATTGCTTATAAGAAATAAATGGGTTCCTCTCACTTTATTTCTCCCTTTGACTGATTTCGACTTCAAAGGTATTTTGCCATGGGTTTTTCCCTCCTGGAGTTACAGTAACACTATATGGACACTGTAATAGCATATATGGATTCTTGAAAAAGCAATGCAGTGACCAAATAATGTTGTTCTCTGTATTGCAAAGTGTCTAAAGGTTCTGGAAGCTAAAGAACTTGAATTTTTTTTTTTGGTTTGTTTGTGATTTCCCTTTCGGTCATCTGCAAGTGAACCAGTCTAAACTGGCTTAATCAATCAATGGGAATTTGCAATTTGTACTAAGTGCAACGATAAATAGGAAGACTATAAAATGCAAAAAGGTATTCTGTGAAATTGTGCCATACAAGAAACAGGTTTCAACTGATCCTTTGATCAAGCTCTCAGACACCTCCTTATGGGCTAAATACCAGATATGTCTCTACTTCCAAATACTTCTCCAACATTTAGTACCAGAGAGGAAAGATTATACCCCTGTTCAGTAATTGTAATCTCAGTCTTTAGACTTATAGGGCTAAGTGATAAAGGACCACAAGTCATCTATAATATACAAATATCCCCAAAATTAAAAAAAAACACCTTTTTTCAGGTAACTAAGACAAAATTTCTCACACTTATATCAAATGTCACGTTTCTTTGCCTTGTGTAAAATAACATCAATCCACTGGTGTACTGGTGGGAAAATTTTTCCCCTACCTTTCTAAGTTCTTTTGACTGGTTGTAACTCCAGGGGAAAAGTATTTTCCCAGCCTGGGGCAAAATACTTTTGAAACCAAAATCAGTCAAAGGGAGAAACAAAGTGGGAGAAACCATTTATTGCCTACAAGCAGTTGTCCACTTCTGCTCCCCCATGTCTCTTGCAACCTGACTGCAAAGTGACCTCACCCAATATTTTCTGCCCTTGCTCTGCTTTGTAATTATCTATTGGTATGGAGATAGACTACTTCTCTCCATCCCTTGGAAACACCTGTTTTTATGGCGATGCACTAAGGCCAGGTGGGAGACTCTGGAAATAACTGCAGTTTTGCCCCCACCCTCCAGAAATCTCACTTCACTACCTACTCACTCTCCATCATTTGCAATGGCCCCTGTGTGAGAAAACTGGAGCAATGTAACCAGACTAATAGCATACAGTAATAACATCAATAAAATCATGATAATCCTCTAGCTGAAGGATCCAGCTTGGTTCAAAGTGCTATGCAGATTAAGTCCATAGCTCACCCATCCCACAGGTGGTGAGTAAATGAACAGATAGGAAGTTCAGAGCAATCATCATGGTGCAGCTTCAGCCAGGGGGTGGGTACAGGCCACAGGTATTAAAGAAGAAAATAAACTTAAGGGCAATAAGGTACATGCTTTAATGACACCAGCATAGGTGAATCTTGTCCATCAGGTAGGATCCATGAAAGAGAATTGTCCTGTGATATGACAGTGGCAGGAATGAGATCTCGTCCTGGTCTAGTATACCAGACTTTCACCCCCCTCCCTGTGGGAGTTACAGATGGGTCAATATATATGGCTATGGGAGGCACATGCACTGGCCATAAAGATAAAACAAAATGTCCCCATAAGATGCTCTGACCTCCTGAATGTTTTAGGTACTCTAACGTTACCTTTGGAGGCCATTCTTTTGTTACTGCAGGAACACACAGGGGGCCAGCTTTCATGCCTTTCCCCCAAAGTTCCGGAAGGGCCAGCCATTGCTGGTCTATGTGTAAAAATGTCCGTGTCCACATCCACTCAACAGAGTCTCTGTGGTTTAATGCAGATGGGGCTGGCAGCAGGATGTTGCTCTGCTGACCATATCCTGGCTTCAATAACTCCTCTTTGGTTTGAACATACAATTATATAGGGGAGGCAGCAATGTGTGTTAGTATGTCCACAGGGCTTAAGGCTCCTTTTCAGGGCTTCTCATTCAAACACCATAGCATTGTCCATAAGTGAACTGACCAGTCCTGAAGACTATTGGTATCCTTCCTCAGGCTAGATTTCAACAAACCATTGTACCTCTTTATCATGTCTTCCTGGATAGAGTTATATGGTAAATGAAACTTCCACGTTATTCCTAATTGCTACACCCATTCTTGTAATGCATTTCCAGTAAAGTGGGTGATTTGATCTCTCTCAATCACCTGCTCCTGGCCATAGGCTGCAAAGAGACACTCTAAGCCCCTCTTGGTGGTTTGGTGATCTGCACAACGTGCAGGAAAAGCAACTTACAGTACAGTAGCTGTGTCCACACAAGTCATGGCATACCGATATCCTTCTGATATGGGCAGAGGCCCAATAGAGTCTATTCATGCCACCCTACAAAGAGTATCAGCCCCCTTACTATTGTCCCATGTTGCTGTGGGACTTGGTATAAGTCCCTCTTAGAGGACACAAGGCACTCCTTCTGGGCTCTGCTGACTTATTCGAAGGTCAATGGCAAGCCCCACTGACAGGTTTTAGCCCACATTGTCTTTTGCCCTGTGTTCAACAAACGCTTATGTAACAATTGGGCTACATTAGAAGCAGGCTTTCCTTCTAGCCAATGTACCTGGGCCAAAGAGAGATGGGAGAGCTGTATAAAGCACCAGATTTCTCATTCCTACAGTGAACAACTCTTCATTGGGGCCCTCGGAGTACACATTACAGAAGATATTTTTCATGCCCAGCTCCCATAATACCTGCTGGAGCTCTGGGTACATTTTCCAGCCAGTGGGTAAGTATGGTAAATTATCCTGATTAGGCCAAACTGCCCTGATGACTGCTGTCAGCCAATTCAGAAGTGTCTGATTCCCTGAAGTGTGATGGGCACTTGCAACTGCTGCCGGAGCAATTGCTGAGTTGTCAGGGAAGCCAATCAACCTGTTTCAGAACTCAACATAAGAATGTTTTCCACCCCCATATTCCATAGATGCAAAAGCCATGTAGGCAGAGGTTCCAATAGCTTCTGCTGAAACCAAATGCTCATGTCCACCAGCTCATCCTGGTTATAGGGGTAGAGCATGGAGTTGGGAGGAGGGTGCTCCTCTCCCTAAGGAGCCCATGGTTGTTGCATTTTTATTTTCTTAATTACAACCAGGTGGGCCTTTAGTACAGAATAGGCTGGTGCCTTGGACAGTGGCCTTGTTAACACATTGGCCCTTGGACCCACACACTCATCCTTTCTCGACATCTCCTCTACCATCTCTGGGGCTGAAGACACTGCTCTTTCCTCCCCTTCCCCCATGGCCTCCTGCATGAGTATTCTCCGGCTGCCTCCTCCCTTGCTGCTGCTAAGGTATCTTACAGGAGTGTGACCTGTTTTCTCAATAACTATCTGTCTTTCTTAAGGACATCCCATAGGTCATCACCCAGTTCCTCCAGCAATGATGAAGTGTGTGTCTCTCTCCTTGGTAACACTTCCTACTATCTTGAGAAAAAGTCATACCACTATTCTGGCTGCTACCCGGCCACTCAGGGCCTCTAAGCAGTTTTCTATCTCAGGGAGCACTAATTCTACAGGTTACTGTGTCTCCAAACTTCCCCAATTCTGAGGAAGGCCCCAGAACTCTAGGAGGTGCAATTTGAAACTCCATGGATCGGGGGCTCCCAGGTGAACCTGCACCCTCCACCATCCATGGGGGTGTTCTGGGTATCTCCCCACCATCTCTAAGGGAACCACACCCAAGGGTCTTGCCTATGAGGACAGATTTTGGGTTTAGAGGCTTTGCCAACTACTGCCAGATGTAAATCTGGTGGGTGGGGAATATTTTCCCAGCCTGGGACAAAATATCTTTGACTCTAAAATCAGTCAAAGGGAGAAATGAAGTGGGAGAAACCCATTTATTGCTCACAAGCCATTGTCCACTTCTGCTCACTCGTGTCTCTCATGACCTGACTGCAAAAAGTGACCCCACCCAACCTCTTCTGCCCTTACTCCTCCTTGTACTTGCCTATTGATATGGAGATGATTACTTCTCTCCATCCCTTGAAAACACCTATTGTTATGGAGATGCACTAAGGCCAGGTGCGAGATTCTGGAAATATTGCCATTTTACCCACACTGGTCTATTAATTAAGTTGACAAAAGACAGATTAACAAGAAAAAAACAAATTAATTTACATACCTACAGAAGCCCCATAAAAATATGAGTCCCAAGGACAAATAGAGCAGTTAAGTGTTATCTGTCCTTCTGAGTGAAGAAGTGGGCTAGGGGTCTGGGAATTCTGAGAGGAGTAGAGTAATTCACAGAAAAATAAGAGCAGTTGTTTGGTAATTAGATGTTTGCCCTGCCAAACAGATAAGTCTTACACATAAAAAGTTATCTCTGATAATAGCTCTCTTTATGAGCCAGGCCCCCTACCTAAATTCTTTTAGGTATTTAAGGGAGAGGTAAAAGGTTTTCTTGAGTGTGATGGTTCCTAACTGTCTTAAGCTCAGAATTATCCATATTCCAAAGTGGCATATTTTAGCATCATGTATTTTGCTCCCCATTGTTGGAGTGACCTGATTGAAGTTATTTGTGCTGACTAGAAACTTTGGCAAATGGTCTCTACCTATGATTAGTAAAAATGTCAAAAGTACATTGTTAAAAAAAAAATTTAAAACATGGAGGCCTTGGGGGAAATGATTGTGTGTGTGTGTGTGTGTGTGTGTGTAGACCATAGCCACAACCCTAAGTGTATCCTTCTCCATGTGAAACTCTTTATATTATTTTCCTGAATGCTCCAGTTCAGATATGAATTTAAATTCCCCCCTTTCTCCAGTTTATATTTATAGAGCATATCCTTAGATTTAGTATAACAGAGCAGTAAAGTTCACTCAGACTCAGTTCACAATAATTCATGTAAGAACATTCATCTGTGAAAACTTTTCAAAGAAGCAGTCTATTATAAGAGATCATGGATAAACATGGAAAATATGAGGATATTTCCATCCTATTATCTGAGAGATCAAGGGTGTATGTTACAAATATGAATATTACATTAATATTAACCAACAAAATTAAGACTTTGAGATGGGCTTTTCTCTACATTCACACACCCCTTTTTTACGCATAGCCTGTTGGATGATATGGAGCAGAGGTCTAATGGTCTGTCAAACCACAGAGACTTTTCTTGGAGGGTCAATATATCCATTTGTTTGATGGAAAATAATCTCATATCAATATAAACAGATTGATATGGGGAGAAATATAACTGAAAAAAATGTTTCAAATTTGAACACAAGATTTTGAGGAAACTAAATTAAATTAAGTCCAAGTGCTTGAATCCCTAATGGTGCATATTGCCTCTCCTCTGACTTTAACAAAATAATCAGTAACATTTACTGATTTACATGCCCTAAAATCTAGACTTTGATCTTCCATAAACCAATTTTAACACTTTGACCAAGTTGTACCTTAGTGGATAACTAGTTAAGGATGTTGTTCCAGGATAAGTTCCGATTTTCAAGTAAAAAACAAGAATTCTGGCTGTTTTAAAACATTTTCTTGTAGTTTGATTAATGCTAATCAATATGCCAGGATACACTTAACTATGAATTAAACAAAAATGGTTGATTCCTGTAAGCCTAAGGATTGATGACAAGACCTGTACTCATGTTAACTTCAATAAAAACATCTGTACTCATGTTAACTTCAATAAAAACATCAGAAAGAAATTTGTTTGACATAGTCAACCTTTTGCATGTTCTCGGGTTGATGAGCATTGTTGCTTTTATAAGTGAATGTTCTTCCCTCCTCCTTCCTTATATACACTTTCCCCTTCCCCACAGTCTCACCTAGTCCCATGGCTTTACAGAAATGCTTACATACTGTGATTCTTACATCCATATATTCCATTTTGCCCTCTTTCCAAAACACCAAATAGGAACTTCTCACAACATTCTTGACCTCCACATGTAAATCTAATAACCATCTGTTACAGACTCAATGTTTGTAGACTTCCCACTCCAAAATTAGAAACTGAATCTCTAACCCCCAACGTGGTGGTATTCAGAGGTGGGGCCTTTGGGATGCATTTAAGTTTAAATGAGGTCATGAGGGTGGAGCTCCCCAAAATGGAATTAGTTTCCTTGTAAGAAGAGAAGAATGGAATTCTTGGTGCAGCCAAAGTAAGGTTCCTGATGGCATCACCCCTCACCCCAACCAAAATTGCTTTCTCCCTCGTCTTCTACATCTCAGTACAAAGCATTTTAGTTTAAGGCCCTTGCCCCAGTTGTTACATCTACCAAGAATGTTCTTCCTCTTGCTATTTGTATGGCTGATTTCTTCTTCACAATGTCAAAGAATGACTGAGATATTTACTTGGAATGTAGTTGAATATTTACTCATATCCAATGGAGATCAATTTTATATAGATTGTTTGCCTAACAATAAAGGTTAAGTTTATAAAAGTAAAACTACAGACTACCTGTGGAACAGAGTCCTGTGTATATAGGTCTATTTTTGTTTTTGTTTGTTTTCCCCTTGGATGAACTGATTGTATGAATGAAGGCCATTAACATGGCAGTTTGCTCTTTAATAGTCTACAAAGAGTTGCCTGGAAAAGTAGTGAGGGGGATAGAATTTGCCACCCTCAAATTTGCCTGTTTGGCATATTGATTATTTTTTAAGGAACAGCAGATGTAGGATAAGTTCTGAAAAACAAGTAGTTGTTACCCTTTGGTAAGAGATATTTATGTTTTTAAGTGAAACCTCCATTTATAAGGTTATCTCCCTCTGTGTGTCATGAAGAGAAAGGTGAGGAAATCATGAAAATATCTAATGGAGAAGGCAGATGAGGTCTGCCTACCAACCATACTTGTTTACCAGGCTTTTCCTGATAGCTTCTCATAGCTGCCCTCCCATTCCAGCCTCCTAAATCTTCTTTTGTCTTTAGCTGGAGATGGTATTTAGTGTGATGATTTGGGCATTTTGGTGAGTTATTCAGTTTTCCTGGGGCTCTCCCATGTATTTAGGAGGTATACACATTATTAAACTACTCTTTCTTTTTCTCCTGTTAATCTGAGGGGCCTCAGTCAAGAACCTAGAAGGGAAATTGTTTTCCCTGTCCTACAGCAAACTTTTTTTGCTTTGTGTTATTTTTTAGGGTGTTCTTGTTACCCACCCGAATGCTGTTTTTTCCCAGGATCATGTATTGTAGGCAACGAAGAATGAAGCCAGCATACAAGAGTATGGAGCAACCAGCAATGCTTTTAATAAGTGAAAGAGAAAGCAAGAACTCTTGGTGGAAGGAGGGGTTCCAAGAGAGGATGCTGTTAGGTCCATGTCTGAGGTTTATATTGCCTCCTGAGAGGAGAAAGTCCCACCACCTAATGACATCACAACTCACTCCTGATTGGTTGAAAGTACAATGCTTCATTTACCTAGGGCACAACCAATCAAAGCAGCTGAGGTCTCACTGGTGTACTTTTGAGCTTCATTTGCCCAGGGCACAACTAATGAGATCAGCTGAGGTCTATCTAAGTGGCTGAGCTGTATTGGGGTTTTTGAAATTTACAAGAGCCCTGCCCCACTATCACTTGCCTCATTCTGAGAAGTCTTGAGATTTAATTATTGTATTACAACTCTGTATGTGGGTAACCTAGTGTACTTTGGGTGGTATCTTTACCTTATTTAATACAGATCCACTTCATTTCCCTTCATTATGATTTTTCATCATTATTGTCATCATTAATATTATAGCTCATATCACCAATTAATAATGATAGCTGCACATTTCATCTCCTTTGCATCCCCTTAATTTTCCTCATGGAACATAACTATATCTGATAAAAAATATATTTCAACATTGATTTACATACCATACCCTTCCCACCATGGAATGCATGTTCCAAGAAAATTCAGCTATTTTCTCCCCTAAGAGCAATTTCTGTGATAGAGTCAATGTTTAATAAATATTTGTTGAATAAAATGATGAATTACATAATGAATGAGGATTCATCCATCATGTGACTTATCTTAGGTAATGAGTTTCCAAACCTATTTCATAACATTTCTTAATGTTGAGTACAAATTTTGTTACCATTACACTTTACCAAACCCCCACCCAATGAATTCCAGCCATTTCACTCATCTTGCCCTCAATGCTGCAGACATCCATCCCCCACTACTTTGTTCAAACTCTCCACCTGTCCTATAAACCCTAACATATTATTTTCTTTAAAACTATACCAGTAATATATAAATGTATATTTTATTGTAAAAACTTCAATAACTGAAGATGAATACAAAGCAAACTTTTAGGTCTCTTGTCATTCAAGAGCCACAGTTGTTCAGATCTTATCATAAAAAAGCGCTATTAACAATTTGGCTTTCATCCTTCCAGACATTTTTTCAAATGAAGGTTTTTTTTTTTTCTCATCAGTGTCTATCCTCCACAAGTCTGTCTTCCCAGGAAAACTTCTTATTCCCTGAGCTCAGGACAGTATCTCCCACATTGATTGAAAGCAGTTCTTCTTCCATGTCACTCTTTTATCACTGAACAGGATACAGCCTTGAACTGGCATTTAACTTTTCCTCTAAAAAGATCATCTTATTCCAGCAAGTATGTGAACCGGGGGGAGGGGGGGACAATTTCTTCTACTTTAGATTTCCTATTGTCCTAGGTACAGTGATTTTTAGAAAAGGGAAGTTTATGTCTCAGAAAGCCTGTGAAATTTTTACAGAGAAAAAGTAAAAGTATAAAAGAGTATGGAAATCACAAAGAACACACCAAGTAAGCCCACATAATATGTACTTTTATTATCAACAATTGCTTTAGATGCTGGGCCACTTTTATCTGAAAAGAGATGTTAAAAACTTTTTTTTATATCACTTCTAATACATGTTTAATTGAAAAATTCTTTAAAAATGGAACTAAGTGAAAATGCGTCTTCTGAAATTTAAGCATTTTAGTTATCAGATTATTTCTATTTGGACTTTAATCCCCAAACCGCTGAATAGCTACCTCAGTACGACTTGTTTTGTAGACATTGATTTTGTTAATTTCCTTCTTTAGAGAAAATCTGGTTAGTTTATTGTTGTTGTTTTTTTATTATTCTATTATTGGCTAAATCATCAGAGAGTGCAGGAGAGAACTGGAGATTTATTCAATTTAATCAAAGTCTAAATAACTTGGAAGTCTAAAATTATACACACACATATACATATATATTCAAGATTTTATATAGATTTATTCACACATATAGGATGCCAGGTGTGGTATCTTTGAGTGGTGAAAAGAAAAACCAACCTTTGGAAGTCCTTTTGTCTCATTCCAGCGCTTATACTCACTGGTCTTATGACCTTGAATAACATCTCTCTCTCTGGGATCCTCACTTAGGTCTAATAGCAGAGATAGGACATCAGTTGGCTAGGTAGCTAACCAGGCCCACACGAATATTCAGTGTAATCATATGCATATCTATGTGAATTATCCTGGTTTCTCAAAATCACACTTACGGAGAACAGATTTTGACATGCACAATTGTTACCTGACTTTACTGCAAAATCCTAGGCTTTCTACTTATTTTCATATCACTTCTTTCAAAACCAGAAACATTATCTTTTTTTCCCTTTGACTTTCGGATTGACTGCTGGCAACAACCCACTGCAGAAGTGCTTTAGTAAATAGAGAGAGAACAGGAGATTTTTTAAACAAGTGAATTATTTAAATCTGCATATGCAATGAAACCTGTTAGGCAAAATTTCTGCTCAGTAAGACCCCAGGCTCTTAAGAAGATATTTGATATGTAATTTCCTAAACTGCTTACTATAGTTTTTGCATCTTATTGTTTATTTTGCACAAAATTCTATTGTCAGTAGGAAGATTCCCAGAGAGAGTTTTGATTGAAATATGCTTGGATGAGCATTAGGCTTTATTTTTTGTGCATGTAATAATATTAAATCTTCAAGTTATTGAAAGTTGGATATTTGCCAAGATATAAGTCAAAATGGTTTCTTGTATTTTTTGTTTTCATTCTGTTTGGTTCCTTTAGATAATGCACATTTTCTCCTTAGTTAAGCAAAAGAGATGTAACAGTAAATGAAATGTGTTTCATTAGCAAGCACAAGTATTTCTAACACATGCCTGCTCCATATCTGGGTAAGAGAGGGTCCCCTAATGTCCTTTGTCCTTGTAGCTTCATTCTTATTTGTCTCTGGGTTTACCTTTTTGGTCTATGGTGCCTGGCCTCAAAGTCAACTCATTTTGGGCCAAAGGAGGCCTAAACTGACTCTGTGTATTCAAGTCAATAGGTTAGCAGATACCAAGTACAGGCAAACAAACAGGGGGCTGTTTGCCATTATAGTGAAGCCAAAAGATGTATGACCCTGCTCCTCCTGCTGTAATGAATAGCAAAGGATTGCCCACATGAGACCAGTTTTCAAATACAACTATCCAATCACAGTTGTAATTCCAATCATACACAAGGTGAGAGATCAATTAGAGAATTACCAACACAAACACACACCCATGCATACACACACACACACACACACACAAACACATGCACACTCACAACCCCCAGGATGTGCTTCTAAAACACAATAAATGACATACAAAAAATGAAATATTCCAAACATCCTTACTTTTCCTTCTCAACTTTTCTTGGGGTGGGAGGGTTATTTTCTCCTCCCCTGCCCTTTAAGTTTCCCTTCTTTCTATTTCTTTGTCATTACTTTTCTATCTCTCCATCTCTGTTTCTCTGTTCTTTGCTATCTGTCTCTTCTTTTTCTTCACTTAGGGAAATTTTCAAAAGCCACAGTTTTCTTAAGATTTCAGCTAGATTCTTAAAATTCTATCCAGCTTCCTGACGGATAATAACTGAATTTTAGTTGTTTTCCTGTGCATCCTACAAAAGACTACTCTGATGAAATACATCTTCTGGTGAGGTTATGGTCCCTTAAACTGGCCTGAAAATGTGGTGCCCTTTATTGCAAGTTTGCAGGAAAAGTAAAAGGAAGAAAGTGAAGAGCAGTATCTTTGCTGTTTTGCAAAGAATTTCAAGTCAAGCTCAAGACCAGTATTTTCAGCTTCTCTGTTCTATGGTAATATATTTCTCTATATGCCTCCCTATTGTTTGATAATCTGTAGCTCAGAATTAGACACCTAAGTAGTCTTTGATTTGACAGGTGTCTTAGTTTTGACCCAACCCATTCTCACCATTAACTATATATTCTTTGGGGAAAGGAATGGTGTACCATGACCTATTTGGTAATGATAAAGCCACGTTTAGGAACCTAGTAAAAACTCATTAACCATTTTTTGAGTGATTAAGTAAGTTGTTAGCTCACTAATGTCTGAATTAAGAAAGTGTTTATGATATAGGTGATATAGGAACAAACTGACTGAGCCAAAGTTTCTTAATCCTCTGCTATAGAGTTGCAAGTAGACAAGCAATTTCTAAAGAAAAAGCTTCTACCTCTGTGCTCTTTTTCCATGTTTACATTATAATGGCATCTTCACTTCTCCACCAGGAAGAGATTAAAAAGTCATTAGCATATTCATTTTAGCGTGAATCTCCTAGTTCCTCATAGCTGCTTTCCCTCTCTGAGAGTAAGTCAGCTTTCAGGATGACTTGCAGTAAGAAAAGACCCTTAAACGAAAACCAGCCTCAACTCCATAGGCACTGGAGAGTTTTAAATATTATTTGAAGATAAGTATAAACTCATCTGGTTGTTGGAACAAAAATACTAATAAACAGAATGAATTGTGACTTAATTTTAATATCTCACTGATTAGCTTTAGGTTTGGGTAGTTCTTGATAAGGCTGTTCCCTGTTACCCTGGTAATTGAACACTCCAGTAATAAAAGTCCAACTTCATCCAACAACAGGCCAGAAGGGAATTAAGTGCTTGGTAACTGTGATGCACCTTAGAAAGTACATGTGTTACATGGGCAGCAGGCTGATTTCTTGAGATTAGGCATCCACAGTGACTTTCTGTTCTGTGTTTTTGTCACTGAGTTTTAAGACTGCTTGAGTGAGCTGTTCCAGTGTTCTCATCTCCTGATCCCTCATTATTCTGATCCAAAGATTTATTGTTTCCTGCTTTGGAGGGTGTTGCTTGTATGCAATTATGTTGGCTTAATTGTAGTTTGTTCTTCTCATATATTGTTGTATGACCTCATGCTCACATTATTGTAGGCTGTTACTGTCAGGCCTAATCCCTAGAAAGATGTAAGTACATTAGAATTCATTACAAAAGAAAGAAAAGCCCAAGTTGAGGTGGAAGAAAACTCACAAATGGGGAGGCAGCTTAACCTGTTCCTATGACTTCACATACAGAAAAACAAAAACCCATCAGAAGATGGTCCCCTGTGCAGCCCTAATCCAGGTCTGCAGCCCAGTAGTCACCAGTGTGAAGTTCTACCATGGAAAAGACTGAAGTTGAGCTAGGACTAAGCTAGAAGAAATGGTAATATGTGTGTCTCCCTACAGTCTCCCATCCTTTTCTATTCATTCCTGGACTGCCTTTCAAAACATCCACATTCCCCCTCATCTCACCATGCCCCACCCTCTGCCACTGAAGTATTCTCAGCACTGGAAGCTTTATTCTAGTCCTTTCTCCAGGACATCAAAGCCTGATTTCAGGAAAGCACAGAAACTCACCGACTCTCAAGTGATTACCTGAACCGCCAATATACGGTGGGTCCCCAGAGGAGCCACCTGGTAGGTCAGTGTTTCTTAAACATGACTTAGAATCACCTACAAGGTTTGCTGCAACACTCATTATTGTGTCTCAGCCCAGGGTTTCTCATTCAGTGTTCCTGAGGTGAAGCCTGAGAATTTGCATTTCTACCCAATTATAAAGTAATGCTTATGTCACTGGTCTGGGGGCCACACTTCGAGAAACAGTGATCTGCCTGCTTCCTCCAAAAGCCATCTTAATCACAGCAGAGCGCCAGCCAAACATGGTCTTTCTGGCCTTTCCTGGCTCAGTCTCTTACTCTAAAGTTGTGAGCTTGCCACGTAGGACGATGGCTTTCTGATCAACTAATCCACAACCCTGAAGCGACTTCCATCAATTTGCTGCTCCTGGAGATATCTGTGTTTCCAAGGAAAGTGAGAGTGGTGGGTCCTGATATAGGAAAAGAAGGAATGCCTCGGGGGTAAAATTGAGTGACAGAAGAAGATAAGAGATATTTCTGGACAAAGAAGACCCAACAGGTGGACAAAGAACACCCTGAGCTTGACCTCTCACATAACAATGCCCTGGTGCTCTTCTACTCCACTGCCCTTCTGCAGAGGAGAATAGACACATACTTTTGTGCTTCAGGAAAGGACCAGAGTAGCTTTGGATATTGTTTTACCTAAATTTTTTGTGATTGTCACTGATTTAGATAGATAAGACAATGGATGATAGATTGATGTGCATTTAAAAATGTATAAAATAATATTTTGAATTTCTCACCATCGCATAAAACTGCATTTCATGAATGTGTTTATCCTGTGATAATCTCTCCTATAAGAAGGCCTGTTCTAGTTTAAGCTTAGAGTTACTCCTGGTGATCTCTGCGGGGCCTTCTTCCTGTATTTGCTGAGCAGGGTGCTACACGGACCCCTCAAGGCTTTGTGTGTCTCGGCTGTGCCCTTCTCCCTTCAGCGTTTATGTCTGTGGTGTTCCGCTCATCATTTCAGGTATGGTCAACCTGGCCAACTAGACTTGTTGTTATTGTTTTCAAAACTAGCAGTGTTGCAGTAATCAAGAGAGGAGAAATTGAGGAAATAGGATATTATTGTCTGAATTCAGAGGACACTGAAAGCCTGATATCTCTAGCCTCCAAACTCACATTTCTTAACTAATACCTGTAATTCCAGCGTGATATTTATTGCTTCTATTGACATGTCCCAGTAAAGCCTAGGCCTGTGGTTGGCACGTAGAAGTATTCAATACCTGATTGAATAGTATGTAAATAAATGGATTTATTTACCCCAAGGCTTTGACACAAAAGAGATTGCCTAGTGTTCTTGATGAAGGCTCTAAGAGCCAGTTTTGATGTATAAGGGTTCCTTGAGGGTTATTCAAAGTAGAAGTGGGAAAAGACAGGGCCACAAAAGGCACACTTTCAGATCCCAGGGTTTGCCCTCTCCATCAGCCTCATGTGTTGTGACTCTGATCTGGGTTCTGCCTCCTCTGATTTGAATGCCACTTAGCCCCTCTGGCTCCTGTTTATGGTTACTGAAAAATGATCATTAAGAGACTGATTAAATGCTGAATAAAAATCATATATGTGAAATTTTACAACACAACATCTGATCTCTAAGTAGGCACTCAACATACACTTGATTTGCTTAAATGAAGTCACTGCCCTGCTGGGATTGTTGCAAATCCAATTTTTCCCTGGCTCTGTATTCATTAATAGCCCTAGTTCTAATCCAGTTTGTGATCTCTGGGGAAAGTCCCAGGATTGAGCGGGAAGACACGATTGGGATAAGGCAGGAGGGAATGGCAGGTGGGAATATAATGCAGTAAAGACCAGCAAATGTATCTACCCAGAAAGTTGCAAGACACCATTGATTGACAGTGAAAGACAGATATAGATTTTGGGTTAGGTTCATTAGAGGATGTGGCACTGTGGGAACGCCTACCTCATCTTTAGGAAGCTTCAGCGGGGAGATGACACTTGCTCTGTGTCATTCTTAAATACTAAAGAAAACATCTTTTACGCACCTTCTCTGCTCATTCCTATCTCCTCCTTTATCTTCCACCCTTACTCCTGTCATCTCACAGGCTCAAGTTCCACTCAGACTCATTACTTAAATAAGCAAGCAAGTAATGCTATTCTCCCCTTTTCTCTGGACCTGGATTATATAAAATGTCTGACTCAAGTGTTTCTATACCACACCAACTTTTTCTCTCAAATGGATGGGGCTCCCTCTCCCCTCTTTAGTTTACTAGTAATAGCTAACGTATTCTCCACCAGACAACTTTTTTTACAATGTAAACACATTCCTTCAATTATATTGTTTCTTTCTTTATCTGTTAAAACTCTTTCCTGGTAGCACAGTATATTTTCTCTCACCTTATCTCCTTACTCATTAACTTTTTTACTCTCACCTTCATTATTGCAATCATGATTTGAACAGTGGGCTAATCATAGTTTGAAATTTTAAAGTATTTTTAGTATTATATCTGTATTAAGGTAAGGACATCATACAAATTCAAATGGCAATTAGGAATAATTAAGAACCACTGCCAATAACATATAAATCTGTGAAAATGCTCACAAGTACCCTTCAAAATATCTGCCAAATCTCTACCTGCTTTTTCATTCTTCTATAATTAAAAAGGCTTGTCTTAGTATTACCTTAAAATACACATAGTAAATATTGGTTTGAGTTTGAGAATTTTTTGTTCTATTGAATTACTAACATTGCAAAAATGCTGTGTTTCATTTTACACTACTTTGTTTTACATTGTGTCATTTTGAACATACAGTCTAAACAGTTAATTAGGCATTGGAATACTCTTCCAGAAATCTCAATCACTATAATATTGTCCCAATGGAGAAATAGAAAAGATTTTCAAACAACTAATTTATAAAGAAATTTTCAGAAAATCATCTATTGGTAGTTGTATTCTGCAGAGCAGATTAAGTTAAATTTCTTGATATTCTTTTTGACCTGATTTGACTGCTGAAAGACTTTTTTTCTTAAAAATAAGATTATACATTATAGATACTTTAAATTATTTTGAACAAGTTGAGTATTAAAAATACAATAAAAGCAAATAAATTATTGAGCAGGAAATGCCTTTGACATCTTAATTGCAGAAGATGAGCTTATAGTTGGAATTTCTGGTGCAATCTAGAAAGAAGAGACAAATTAAGCATGAGTAATGGATATTCAAATGCACAGAGGAAAACTGAAGAAACTGAAGACAGATTTTGAAAGTTTTAATGGAAAGGCTGGCTACAAATAAAAAGTTTGGTGCCTATGTCTCCAAATGAAGTCTTCAGAATGGTTGCATAAATACCATTCACCAAATAGTTCCCTATAATCTTGAATTAGATATGGCCACAAAACTTGCTTTGCTCAATAACATATAAATAGAAGAAATGCGTGTCACTTCTGGGTGGAAGTTTTAGGAGCTTGTGAGTGGTTCAACGCATTCTCTTTTCCTCAGTTGAGTTGTATGGTAACATTTCTGCCTTGGTCCGGGAGAAGAACCTCCAACTGACCTATGTTGCATATTTTATCAAGAAGAAAATCAACTTTGGAGGTTTGCTTGTTATTGCAGTGGAACCTAGACCATCTTGACTAACAAAAGTGCTCATTTAAAACACAGATTTCTTGAATCAAAATCCAGAGAAGATAAAGCAATTCTAAATTTTTAGCAATATCCTCAAATGTTAGGCTTCATTTACAAATAAAACTTTTTAAACTAATGGTTATGGCTTTTAGTTAAAAAACAACATTTAGGAAATGTATGTCAGATTCAGATTATGAAAGTTCTTAGATGCTAAACTCAGAACTTTGGTATATGTCTTGGGGAGAGTAAAGACTGAATATAATTGAGCAACATATATTTATGTTCATGAGGTACTGCAGAAGAGAGTTTATTTAGGTGGAAAAGTAAAAACAATAACAACAACAAAAAACAAAAAGCAAAATACAATTTGAAGTTATTGCCAGAATTCAAGATAGATGTCAGTAGGGAAGAAGTTATAACTCTGCCCTTGATTATGAACCTTTGAATACAGAAGAGTAACCTCTTAGGTCTGTATACATGTTGAAGGTGTGTGATGTGAGGGATTAATTACCTGGAAGTTACACTGAGAAGTTAACATGTAAGTTGAAAAAAATATTCTATATAGTGAAATCTACTACTGAAAATTGCTTAAATAACCAATCACTGAAGCTAGAAATTACAAGCCAACAGCCTACGTCAAGCAGACAAGGGACAGCCCTGCAAAGGCCAATGAAAGTGGCATGGAAGTCAGCCACCTCTACCCATCTCCATAAAGTTTCAAGAGTTTTTCCTGTACCCAGTCACCATTTAAGGTAAAAGGAAATAAATGGGCCAGTCTCTGAATTGAGAGAAATGTTTGAACCTTAAATTTGACAGAATAGTCATGTAAGGCCATCTTGAAATACCCTAAAATAGACTGGATTCAAGTGACAGAGACTCTGGTCTTTTTAAAAGGTTCATATAGGGTTGGAGAAAGTGCCACCTTCAGTATTAACATAAACTTTCAGAACAAGACTAGAGTGGTTGTATATGAAATATATTTTTATTCTTTGTATCTCTGAGAGTATATAATGTCTACCTCAACAGATATAACCTAGGGTACTAATGACCATTTTTGCCATCATGTAAGAATCTTGCCTGAGAATGAATGAAGACCACAGAAAGAAAAATTGATCAAGAGATGAAGAAAAGAGACTGAATCTCAATTTCTTTGCCATACTGAAGGTACACCTGTCACTGGACAGCTCAGGTTCATGAAACACTCATCCTTTTCTTGTTTTTGCTCTAAGCAGTTTGAACTGTACAGCTACTTACTGAGCTGGCAGTATAATTCTTCACTTGCTGGTAGCCTCAAACAAATTGCTTAGTGTTTTGAGTCTGTTTTTTCATCTGAAGAAACACCTCATAGTATTTTTTTTTTGTGACAAAAGAAATAATACATGTAAAAATTTAGCACATTACCTAACACAATTTATAGTAGTTTTATTATTATGATACTTAATCACTTAGCAAGACAAATCTTCTGAAAGATGTAACATTCCTTGCATTTTTCTGCCAAACACGTAACTTCTGGAAATATCTATTGTTGACTTTCTGTATAATGACAATCAGTCTCTTAAGTTATTATAAAGATGATAAAGATCTTGTTAAAATGCTATTTTTCCCCCTGCCGTCTTGGTCAGCAGAACTTTCTGGTTACCATTCCTGGGATTTCCCCTTGGCTAAAAAGGCATTGTTGTTTTCTTGAGAGAAAAGTGCTTTTTTGTATCACCGAAATCTGAAGTGCAGAAAAAAGCGGTTTAAATTATTAATTTTTTTTTGGCTTTTCACTGCAGTAAAACATAATTTGGCTGAAATAATGAGATTCAATTGCTCATAAGTAAACTGCAGCTTAAACAATGACAGTTGGACAGTATTTGTTGTCAAGCCTCCTGCTTCAGAAAGAAGTTTTGTTATTGATTCATTTTTGACATATTTTCAATAGATTAAGAAATTGGGAAAGGAGGTTCAGGAAAATACTACCATATTCCTAAAACAAATTCTTATGAAGTGCAAACTCTTGTACTTTAAGTTCTGACTCCTTTTTCTAGTATTTCTTAACCTTAATTTACTGACACCAACTATCAAATGTTTTTTTGCATCATTTATTTTCCAGCTATCTATATCCTAGATTCAATATTTTGATCGGCATAAATTCCAATTAAGTCTGATTATGGTTTTTTTTTTTTGGACGAATTAATTAAAATATTTCTTTTAGTGTTCTGGAAGGCAAATGTCAAGCCATGTGGATTGCAAATGACCTTTAGAGCACTTAGAGATTTGCATACATGTGACACACTAGTTTACTGACATTTCCCATCCCTGCTCTCTTTGAGACATAGAAAGAACAAGTAGATTTCATTTGAGCAACAATTCTAAGTAATAAAAGATTATTTTCTTCATCTCTAGTCTTCTTTTCTGAACTCATCTCTATGTTCTTAAACAGTCTTGTCAATAGCTATTCTTCTTGCATGGTCATAAAAGCCAGAATTGAGAATACTGGTTTGTAACATCCTTTTAGGAAAAAATGAAAAACAGAAACAAAAAAACCTGCAAATTTGGGTAGGCAAATAGGAATTAAGAACCAAATAGCTTTTAAGGTAAACAAAGATGTATCTGGATCTGTGGAGTCCCTATCAAGAAGAGTAGACCTTGCTTCAGTTTCTCATTGATGTTGTTTATGGGTATCCATGGTGGTGGTGGTTGGTAGTGGGTGAGATTTTAATGCTGGCCTTCATAAGCAAGAGAACTGAACATACTGCCGGCAAGGCAGAAAGAGTGAGAACCATACTTTTGTTCTGCTCCCACTTTGCTCTGGCTGTAGCCCCTGATGTTGTCCTGCTCAGACTTCTTCCAAGGGGAAACTTAACTGTGTTTTATTCTAGTTCCACAGAATTCAACTCTTTTTTGAGGGAAAGCTAATTAGTATTACCAACTACTAACTTCTGATGAAGTAAAATATACTTTTTATTCGGATAACAATACCTATTAATTATTTACTCTTCAAAGTCTAGGACAGATTTTATCTTTTCCATTTAACCTTCTTTGTTCAACAAAAAGTGATCCCCCTCCCTCCTCTAGACTCTGTAAGCTTTATTATGTTACTTCTTTCTCACATGTTGTTTGATATGGTTATTTAATACTTTTGTGAATGAAAAAGGCGATGTCACTATTTTTCTTTTGGTTTTAGAACTAACACCTTCAAATGATTGTTGTCCCTTGAGCAATTCTACCATTATTTTAATGATGCTGATAAAGCTCAGAACACTGAACTCTTCTTTTAGATTTTTCTCCAAAGCCTGCAGTACTCTTTTAAGACTTCAATAGTGGCAAATCTTCATCTCTTGCAGATGGATTCTATTTTTCAAAATAGCCAAAAGTCATTCAAAGCCAAGTCTAATAAACAAGATGAGTGATCAAGCTGGGTAATGTAGTTTTTGGTTAAAAACAAAATTTAATTATAACCTAATGAGACATACATTCTCATAGTGCTCATAAATTAACACTAAACAGAGGTCTGAACTGAACCATGGCACTTTACTTTGAACAGTTGGTTAGCCTTTGGTGGTGACTAGGCTCATATGGAATGCACAGAACCTGGAACCTAAACTCCTTATTTTGTAGGTGAGAAAACTGCGATTCAAGAAAGAGGACTCATTTGCCCTAGCTCATCAGACTAAGGAAACAATGTCTGACAATTGCAATAATCCAATAATGGAATCAGATATCGTTGGAGGAGGTGAATATCACTCCAGAGTATACTGATTAAATCAGGGGGGTTATATATGTTGTGATAAGTCAGGTAGGTCTTTTATAACTAATGGGAATGTGCAGACTCTGGCTGGGATGTAATGTGAAAAGCACCCAAGCCATTGTATGTGTACAAATTAAGGAGCTGTCATCTGGCTCTAACAGTCATCTTGAATGTAGAAAAATCTCATCAAAACTCATTGAATCTCAACTTTAGAAGGAACCATGGAGTTTGGCTTAATTAGTTACCTGGAGATTGATTCACTACAATATTGAGGATTGCATTAATATTTTGTTAATTTTAAGCTTTCTAGGGATGGACAACTCAATATATGGAAACATCCAATTGGCAGCTTTACTTATTAAATTTTTCTTTCTTGTTTTAAGCTGAAATAGCTATATTGTCTAGGTATTGTTCCTACTTCTGACCACTCTCTGTGTGGTACGTTCAAAATAAATATAATCACTCTTCTTATATTTTAAGAAAACTGTCAAGAATTCCTAAGTCTTCTTAAAGTTAAATACTCATCCTCAAACATCATTTACATTGAGTAATTTCAAAACCTCATCTCCATGAGTGGCTTTTATAACTCAAAAATTGCTTAGGAATTCAATGTACTAAAATTGCTATGGCCCTCCTCAGGGCAAATAATATTTCCTCCATTTGTCTCTTCAAATGTGGGATCTTGAAATATGCATACCATCAGAGGAATTTGGTTACCTAGGATGAAAGCGGACTGAATTTTCCTTAAATGGGAATTGTATCCTCTATGAAGGCAGATAATTCCAAAGTAGCCTAAAGAACTGGAATCTTTTTGAGAATTTTGCCTCATGTTTCAGGGTTTTGTATTTGGTACTACTGAAGGCCAACCAAATTCTAACTCTGGCATCTCTTTCATATTTTCTTTGGATTCATATTGCCTCCTTTCCCAAACATGTTATATTATTTCTGAAAGACTTTATACTTCTAAAAATATTTCATTTGTTATTTTATTTTATTCCATTGCTTAAGAAAGTCAAGTATTATTTCCTTTTATGGGTAAACTAAGAGTTGTGAAAGTGGAAACCAGCTATCACAAGTTGAATACATTGTGTATTGCTACACATTTTTTTTTACTAGACAGTACTTAAGGAACAGCAGTTTTAAACTGAATAGTGTTTTTAAATCTTATTTTTAAATTATTATCCTTAGAACTTTGTTATGATATAGCATTGGGAAGCTCCGAGTGAAATAAAGTTATGCAGAAAAAAAGCTATTCTAAAAACTATGTAGCCGTATGTACTGTATAGCAAGACAGCTTTTTCTTTTGCTGATTGCTCTGAAGTTTTAAAGTTATCTTTATAGCAGATCAGCCTGTGGGAAGTCCTAGCCTCTCTGGATCACTGTTACCTCACCTTTAAAAGAAGGGTTTTAGAATTAGCTTTGTTTCAGCCTAATTTATGTTTATAGAACAATGTTATATATACTCTGCATTTGACTGGCTGGAAATAAGTTTTTCAAAGGCACAATTTTACATTTTTCCACAAAGTCATCTCTAAATCTACTTATAGATTTAGAGCATAAATCTTTACATTATACTCCAAACTTCATATTCCTATGCATGCATTGAATATTACACATTTTCTATGTTCCAGACACTTGTCACTGAAGGACACACACAAGAGTGCCCACTACCCGTGATGGATCGTGCATTTCAGTGGGTCAGATTGCGATACGTATTGTGTGGGTCAGTGATACTTGCTATGATATAAACAAAAGGGTGTCATGTGACCCATAGGAACTGGTATGTACCTTTTTATTGAGGAGTAAAAAAACTTCTTTCAAGAGTGACATTTAATTTGAGACATGAATGGTAAGAAATAGCCAGCAGTGCAAAGGTCTGGGAGAAGTACAATTAAATATGTAACACTTAAAAAATGCAAAGGGATAAAGGAAGAAGTTGTTTAACTTACTGTATATATTGTGTGATTGCCCTTCATCTACCTATTAGCTCTCTGTGTATTCATTTCTAGGATCACATTGAATAAGAAGAGAAGGAAGGGATCCATGTTTAGTCAGACATGCTGAAATTTAATATTCAAGTACTGAAAAATGCTCTGTTATCTCCTCTCAAGAGAGAAATAGGTTCCAAATAATATTTGGCTAATTTTTTTTCATTTTCTTTCCATATACTTATAGAGATTATATTCCCATGAGTATTGAACAAAACTACACAGTGTATATTTGTCCATGGTATCTGTTGACTCTTCCATTATTAATGACTGCATCAAATTCTGTAATTGCTTCCTGTTATTTGGGCCTGTGATTGTTAATTTTGTGTCAACTTGTCTAGATGACAGTACCCAGATATGTCAAATATTTTACTAGATGTTTCTGTGAGACTGTTTTTTTGTTAGATTTATATTTAAATCGGTGGACTTTGAGTAAAGCAAATTGCCCTTGATAATCTGGGTGCACCTCATGCAATTAGCTAAATGCCTGAACAAAAGAATGGCCACCCCAGCAAGAGGGAACTCTCCAGCAGACTACTTCCCGACTCTGTCTGGAACATTAGCAATTCCGAGTTCTAGGGCAGGATATATTTAGAGTTGAACTGGAACTCTCCAGCAGACTACTTCCCTACTCTGTCTGGAACACTAGCAATTCCGAGTTCTAGGGCAGGCTATATTTAGAGTTGAACTGCAGATCTTTCTAGAGTGTCCAGACTGACAGCCTCCCCTGTCAGATTCTGGACTCACCAAGCATCCTCCACTGCATAAGCCAATTCCTTAAAATTAACCAATCTTACTAATTCTGTTTCTCCAGAGAATTCTAAGATAAGGCTATTCAGGCTATAATGTCTAACCTAGGCCTCCTCTCAAAAAGAGAGCCTGTTATCCTCATTTGTTTTTTCTACTGTCAAGGTAATCCACATCTGGACTGATACCTAGTAAAGGTTAGCTATTCATATGAACCTTAATATTTTACCATTCTCAACAGCATTTTTATTGTGAACTACTTGGTGGGAAGGACTAAGCCCTTCCAGCCTCATTTGTTGAAAAAAACCATCTTTTCTCCATTGTATTGCTTTTGTTCCTTTGTCAAAGAACATTTGACTATATTTATGTCGATCTACTTCTGGGCGCTTCATTCTATTCCATTGTTCCGTTTGTCTCTTCTTTCACCAGTACACACTTCCTTAATCACTGTAAATTTACAGTAAACTTTGAAGTTGGGTTTGTCAGTTCTCCAGTTTTGTTCTTGTCCTTCAATACTGTGTTGGCCAAGGTCTATTTTTTAATCATAACTTATAGGCCAATGTTTATCAAGCTGAAGCCAATCTGGCTATAACATCTCTATGCATAAAATAAAAAAGCTACTAATAAAAGTATACTACTCTTATAAATTGAGGAAAATGACTTATGTTTTAAAATGAGATTTAATATTATATAAATCTATATATATATATTTAGTGCCTGAGAACTTTCATCTGTTTTTTTTCTACTTGACTGCATTGGTTAAGACTGGGGGTTTGGAGACCTACTGATACCTCAAGGAACTGAGATTCATAGGTGATGAATTTTAATTACATGCCTCGGAGTTTAAAAATAAAACTGAAGTAATAACCACACATTAAAAATATAAACCATTGGATGAAGGGCAGAAGTTTAACTTTTCCCTGAAAACTATGAAAATAAGTGATGGCTTATGAAGAATCCATGTTTAATTTAGGATTTTATGTTCCCTAGGGCACACAAATTCCTTTTAAGATTCTTAATTTAAGAGTATAAATTTCTGATATTGACCTCTTTCAGGCACCACTGACCACTCTCCAAAACTGTGTGGAAAACTGAGATCTTGTGCTTTGGTATGATTCTGCAATCAAGCATTTTGGTCAGTTGCTGAAGTCAACTGCAGCAGAGAGACTATGAATATTCTTGAGCTTCTCTTTTCAAACTAGAAATGGTGAATGACATCATATTTCAAAAGTGTTATAAACTAACATTTATTGAGCTTCTAATATACCTTACACACCATAACTGAGGGATTACAAAAAATTGATATTGTCAGTAGCTTTGAGAAGCTCACATCACTGGATACTAGATAAAAATTTACAATACAGGGTAATAAGTTCTATAATAGAGATATTGACAGGAGGTCATGAGAACCCAGAAGACAGAATGACTTAAAGTCAGGAGAGCTATGTAAAATCTGAAAAAACGTGAAGAGGCATGTTATGATGACTTTTGACCCCACTGGTCTCTTTAGGAGTGCTTTGCCAGATCAGATAGAGTAGAAGTTCTGTTATTTACCTAGCCAAAACAAATATATTACATATTCACTATGTACAAGGCACTGGGCCAGATTCAGGAACAGACAAGTTCAAGGTGAATAATGCCACTGCCCTCTTCAACCTAACAACCTATGTAAGATACTCTACGTCAAAGATGACTATTAGCACAGATGGGCAAGGAAGGCAGAGTGAAGTTACTTACTCATCAGCCGTATAGATACCAAATAGAACCTTAAGAAGTGGTAGATGTTCACAAATTTGGTGTGAGAGACACATGGTGGTGTCCAAAATCATCCAGTGTTTACTATTTCCCCAATAATAAACACTGAACTCATAGAATCATAAATGCTAGGAACATAAAGGAATCTTACATAGGATCAATTCTATTAAATTACTAATGAAAAAAACATTAGGGTAGATTGTGTGAACTGACTTACAAAAGACACTTTCAATCTCAAGGCAGAGCTCTGGTACTTTTAATTTCATAATAAACTTCACCCATGGTACAAAGTAACTTTCTGAGATGATGGAAATGTTCCATAGCGGCACTGTTCAAGGAGGTAGCCACCAGCCACAACTAGCTAGCGTCACTTGGGCATTACGATTAGCAGATGTAATGTTGGGGGGGCACAGGGAGGGCTGTACAACCCAGAGAAGACAAGTAGTGACTCTATAGCATCTCACTATCCCAATGGACAGTGACTGTAATGGGGTTGGTGGGAGGGACCTGATGAAGGGGGTAGTGTAATCACCATAATATTGCTCATTTAATTGTAGATTAATGATATCAAAATAAACTAAAAAAATACATATATATATATATAACTAATGTGACTAAGGACTAATTTTTTAATTTTCTTAAAACTTTAATTAATTTAAATTTAAATAACCAAATGTTTTTAGTGGCTGTTATATTAGACAGTGAAGCTCTAGAACATTCATTTTTATTTATAATAAATTTAAAATTGGGGAGTTATTTTTATTTTAGAGTAAGTGAAAAAAAATCAGATTAATTTATAACACCGAAGGGCAAGCAAAGACATGCAAGGCTGCTGTATGTATTCATATTATCTTTAGGTGACGTTCACATGGACCACAAAAACAACGATTTGTGGCAACTCACTTTAGCTTCATCAATACATTTTAATCACAGTATTGAATTGGCATATGATAAACTGCACATGTATTTAAACCAGTGACTTTTTAAAATTGAGGAACATACAATAAAATGCACAAATCTTAGGGTACAGCTCAGTGGATTGTAACGTGTATACACTCATGTAACTATCACCCAGATCAAGGTATCAAACATCCTTCCTAAATTTTTTCCTCATTCACCCATTTCAACCATCCTCCTCATGCCTTCTCCTGTGGCAGACACCAGTCTGTTCTCTGGATCTATGAGTCTATTTCTGTTTTTACACTGTTGATTTTGTAAACATATGTGTACATCCAAGAAAGCATCACCATAATCAAGATAAACATATGCATCATTCATAAGAATTTTCTGATGCCCCTTTGTAGTCTCTCCCATCTGCTAGTCTTCATCTCTCCTCCCTACCCCCTCAACACCAGATGGCCATTTACCTCTTTTCTGTCACTGTAGATTAGTTTGAATTTTCTAGAATCTTACATAAATGGAATCATGTAGAAAGTCCTCTTTCTTGTCTGACTTTTTTCACTCCGAATAATTATTTTGAGATTCATCCATGTTTTGGCATGTCTTCATTGTTTATTCCTTTTATTATTTAGTAGTTTTCCATTATGTGTATATACCACAACTTATTTATCTATTAACCAACTGATGAGCATTTGTGTTGTTTTGAGTTCTTGGCTGTTAGAAATTGCTATGAGAATTTGGGTACAAGTCTTTGTATAGATTTATGTATATCTCTTTGCAGCTGTATCAGCTTTTGCTTCCCGTATTATGAGTTTTTTTTAAGTGTGTAAATATTCATAATTGTTATTTCCTCCTAATGAACTGACCCCTTAATCATATGACATGAGTGTCTTTATATTTGACAATGACCATTTTTAGCATGGTATATTATCTGTCCTTTTACTTCTAACCTATTTATATCTTTATATTTAAAGTGGGTTTCCATATATGGGTTTAAAGTAGGTAGCATGTAGTTTTGTCTAGCTTTTTATTCACCTGACAATCTCTGACTTAATTAGAATGTTTAAACTATTTCTATTTATTTTCATTATTGATATGGTTGGGTTTAACTATCATTTTGCTGCTTATTTTCTGTTTGGTCTGTATTTTTTCTTGTTCCCCTTTCCTCTTTTTCTGCCTTCTTTTGGAATAATTATTTTTAAATGATTCTATTTTGTCTCTTTTGTGTCTTATTGTTATAATTCTTTGTTTTGTGACTTTAGTGGTTTTTTAAAGTTTATCTTTAGGATTGTTTTAACTGATAATATCCCCATGTGATATACCATGTGTACTGTAAGAATATTTCAATTGTATGGTTCCATGCCTTGCCTGGTGGACTTTATATTAGTTTTGTCATATATATGAGTTCTGCATATGCTTTAACCCTAAAATATGTTGTTATTCTTGCTTTAAATAGTCCAGCATATTTTCAAGATTCAAATAATAAGAAATGTTTTAATTTGTTCAACTAATCAAGATTTCCAATCTTTGTTCTTTTTCTTTGTGTAGATCTAGAAATCTTTTTCTTTGTGTGTGTCTAGATTTCTTTTCTGCAATAGAGCTTCCTTTAACATTTCTGGTAATGCTGATATGCTGGCGATGAGTTCTTTCAGCTTTATACAACTGCAAAAATCTTTGTTTCTTTTTCATTTATGGAAGATATTTTCACTGGATAAAAATTTCTAGGTTGAATTTTTTTCTTTTAATATTTTAAAGATGGTGTCCCCTGTCCTCTTGCAGTGGTTCCCCTAAGAAATCTACCATCATCCTCATCTCTGTTCTCCTGTTCACAACATCCCTTACAGCCCCACTCTCCTTGCAGCTACTTTTAGGATTTTCTCTGAATAGTATTGAGTAGTTCAGTTATGGTGTGACATGCCAGCTCTCTTCTATTTGGGGTTAAGAGTCATTGAAATGCTGCGATTGTGGGTTTTTGTTTTCATCGAATTTGTAAAATAAATGGCCATTATCTCTCCAAGCATTTGTTCCTTTCTGTCTCCTTTGGGGAATTGTAATCATAGCTCACTTATCCCCCCTTCATTTTTTTCCTGTGGTTCTCTCTCTTTTCTCTCTGTTTCATTTTTGAAAATTTGTATTGCAATAACTTTAAACTCACTTTCTTCTGCAATGTTTAATCTGCCATTAATATGATCTAGTATATTTTTCACCATGGACTTCATAATTTTCATTTCTACAAGTTCCATTTAGGTTATATTTATATCTTTCATGTCTCTGAATAACATGTTCCATGTTTCCTCCCACTTCTTGAACACATGAGGTTCAGTTATAACTGTTTAGTGTTCTGTTCTACTAAGTCTATCATCGGTGTGATTTTTGGGTCAGGTTCCCTTCATTTATTTTTTTTTTTATTAGAAATTTTGTTTTCTTGCCTCTTTCCATGCTTGGTGGTTTTGATTATATACCAGACAGTGTATATTTAACTTGTCAGGTGCTGAATATTTTTGTATTTCTATATTCCTATAAATACTATTGAATTTTGTTCTGGTATACAGTTAAGTCACTTGGAAACTGGAACTCTTCTGGTCTTGCCATAAGGCTTTCTTAAGTGGGACAAAACAACATTTGGTCTAAGGTTTATTTTTCTTTACTACTAAGGCAAAGTTCTTCTCTACTTTTCACCCCACGAATTATGAGGAATTTGCCTCTGGCTGGTGGATATACAAACTATTTCTGACCTGGTGTGAACTTCATAGATTGTTCCCTCTAATCCTTTGGAGCAGCTTTTTCCTACTTTAGGAAGTTTCCTCACATTCATTTTCTGATAAGAACTCAGCTAAACACTCTAAGTGGCTCCCTCTTCAGGACTCAGAGTTGTCTCTGCATAACTTTCCTTCTCAAATGTTCTGCTCTGCAAACTTCAGCCACCTGGCTTCCCTGGCTTCCCTGGCTTCCCTGGACTTACAGCTCCATCACCTCAGCTCAACAAATCCACTCGGCTCCAACTAGGTTCTCACTTTCCGTATTGCAACCTGGCAAGTCTCTCCCAGAAGTAAGCAGAGACAATCAAAGGGTTCATGTTATTTGATTCTTATATACAGGAGTCACTGGTTTGCATAAATTGATTCTCAGCATCTTGAGAAATTTTGTCTAATATGTGCTGTCTATATTTTAAGTTAGTTCAGGTGAGAAGGTAATCTAGGTGCTATTACTCTATCCTGGGTAGAGGGGAAAACACCCTGATCACGGTATTTTTGACATGGCTTCTTGATAACCCTCATCCGACTTGGCTCATAAAGAAAATCAACAGAATATTTATTTGATTTGCTAGTAGGTTACTGTGTTTGCCATTAACTTGTTATAGTATTTCTCGGGAGTCTACGAGTCACTGAGACTGGTGTCTGTTGACAAAGAGTTTTCCTTTTTTTTCCCTTCCTTCCTTCCTCCCTCCCTCCCTCCCTCCCTCCCTTCCTTCCTTCCTTCCTTCCTTCCTTCCTTCCTTCCTTCCTTCCTTCCTTCCTTCCTTCCTCCCTTCCACAAAACTGGGACATAAGATGAATGCAAAAAGAAACCAAAGTGAATGGTGAATGTTGTATTATCCAACTGAAAAAGATACCTTCAATATTCTAGGAAAATGAAGCAAATGGTCAGACAAGTTCACTTCTTAGAAATAAATAAATATGGTGTGGAGAATTTAGATTATGAGAAGCCTAAGGAAATGGGAAAGATGGGCTCCTTATGGCAGAGAGTGAATGACAGACTCTGATATTGCTTGGTGCACAGAATTTGGACTTGACCTATATTATTAAAAACCCCTTGGTACAGTAAAGCACTTTGTAAGAGGATTTACCCCCATATAAATCACATTTACCAAATCACAAGTTACTATAGAGTATAGATGGAATCTAAAAAAAAATGGAATTTATTAAATTGTTTTTGATCAGTGTTGTGAAGTCTTTTCAACCTTAAAATCTCTGCAATGTAATGACTCTCCACTTCTTTATTATAACTATTGTAACAGTGCCTTGAAAAGTAGGAAAAGGTAAGTCACTCACCCTTGGCTTTTGCTCTTGGGAAGTCTGAAGATATTGCTGGTCCTTGCTCCATCTGCCTTTTCATGTTCAAAGTACTCCTTGGTCTAACATTATTCCCAACTCTTACCAATGTTACATATCCTGTGGTTGTCAGGAGGTGCATTCAAATATAGTGTTAAGAGAGGTGTGGAAATGATGTCTCATGAGACCCACTGTCTTTCATCTTGGCATGGCTGAACAGCTACCCTGGTCAAGCTGAGGGTCACTGCCCTAGACGTGGTTTACTGGACTCCCTGGATATGGTTATTGTGTCCCCAGTGGGTGAGAGTCCTGAAATCGGCTGGGGGAAAAATGGAAATCATGGCAGTTTATTGTATTCCATTCATCATGTCATGCTTGTTAGCATGCTGTTTTATAGCCACACTGCTCCACAGTAGAACCATTTTAGTGTGCAAACTCTGTGTTTTTACTTTAATTTGCAACAGATATGATATAAAGATAAATGAGTTTATGTTTCTCATTCACCAACAGGAATTGTCCCCAGTAGTTTACAGGTGATCAATCAAATGGGACAGGAATCCTCTCACTGCTTATTAAATATCATATTTACAAAGAAGGTAATGAATTAATGAGCAATCACTACTAACAAATGTTTAATTTAATTCAACTTTCTAACTTTCAGAGAGACATAGCTAAAAAGCCATGGACAGATTCCAATGCTTCAAAGAACAATCACTGGTGTTTTGAACAGCCAGTGAAGATTGGGCATACTACTCAAAAGGTGCCTTCTAGGTCATGCTTCCTGGACAAGGGCCAATTGAAACCTTTTCATGCTCTTAAAGAGTTGCATATTTTTGTGAATTTCAAGCAAATGATCAATCTCTTTTCCCCATTTTTTAAATCATTAAGAAAAAAGATAGGTTAGGTATCTGCTATTCTTCTTTGCAATTGCTTTCAAAACCATTACAGCATCAAAAAAGTATCATTGAGCATCTGAAATGTACACATCTGAGTTGTAATGGCAGTGTAAACTAAAAGTGAAGAGACTGTTATTCATTGTAATTCTCATCTGAAGCAATAAAAAAGTTAAGAATAGTTAAGTGCTTTTGGCAATGAGTAGTAATGATAATTTATTGAATACATATCATTTTCCAGACACTGTATTAGATAATTTAAATGTATCTCAAATCCTTATAGTAAGTTTTATAGTACGTGTAACAATACTCATCTTTTAAATGAAGAAACTAATTAGTAGAGGTGGTAAGTAACTTGCACAGTCACACAGTCATTGATTAGAAAATCTGGAATGCAAATTCCCATCTATCTGTTGCTTTAGTGTAAATTTCAGCACATCACACTAACTCTTTGTACTAGTTTCCTAGAACTGCTGTAACAAGGTACTACAAATTGGTGGCTTAAAGAAACAGAAATTAATTTTCTCACATTTCTGGAAGCTAGAAGTCTGAAATAAAGGTGTCAGCAGAGTTGGTTCCTACTGGCAAGTCTGAGGGAGAATCTGTTCCATGCCTCTCTCATAGCTTTCAGTGGTTGCAGATAATTCTCAGTGTTTCTGCCTCTGTATTCACACGGCACTCTCCCCTGTTTGTGACTGTGTCTGTTCTCCTTTTCTTCTAAGGATGCCAGTCATACTGGAGCAGGGCATATCCTACTCCAGAATGACCTCATCTTAACTTGATTACATGTGCAAAGACCCTATTTCTCAATATGGCCACTTTCATAGGGGGTTAGGCTTATAACACATCTCTTTGGCAGACAAAATGTAATCAATAACATTCTTCAAGTATGTTCTGTGTTGCATTCTCCAAATTTATTATTATTATACGGAGAAAGTGTTAGAACTTTCAGGTTTCTTTGAACCCAGAACCTTGCATATAATCAGCACTCAGTAAATGCATCATGAGTGTCATTATTCCCGTTGACACAACAGATTCAGGCAATAGGAACTGAAATTAGTCCCACCATATCTCCTAAATCTGTGACTGTAAAAGGAGCTCAAAGGGCTTCCATTTGGTGAAAACATTTAGCTTTGACAGCTTTGGTTCAATACCATCATGTTGCAATAATTACTCAAAATAAATGAACAATTTCAGACTAGACTTTGCCCATACGGAACTTGTAGAGAGACACTAAACACAGGTACACATATAATTGTATTATTATGAGAGTGAAATATTCTATAAGGAAAAGCTGCATTGAAGTGGTTATAATGAATAAAAGTGCTGGGGCACACAAACTTTCATCTAATGAAGAATGAATTTTGGCTTGAGTCAATACAATAATATATACATGTATTTCAAACTATTCTCTATAGAATAACTCAGAAAAGTTTATCATTGTAATTAAATACATTTCATGAAATGTATCTTCTGACATATTTTTGATGATTTGAAACAAATTTAAATATGGCTTCACCAAAGCCTCATGATTGTTGATTTCTTATGTAATTAAATATCCTTCTGCCGTTCTTTTTATTCCTCTAACGATTGACTGTGGCTTTAAAAAAACGTGATAGTAAGCAATATGATTCTAAGCCCACACTAGATTTTTGATATTCTGAAATTTAGCAAAAGAGAAAGAAAAGGCAGGAAAGATTTAAACATAATATCTACTGTTAAGTAGAAAGAACTCTGGATTAAAAGTAATATGCAGGTAATACCAAAATCACTTTGGTGTTATTTGTGACTCTAAAAATGGAAGTGATTGAAACAGATAATCACTACAGATCCTTTCAGCTTAAATATTCCATGATTAAAGAAATTTCAAATTGAGAGAGAAAGGACATAGCCCATTAACTAGAGACAGGAAACTGCAGAGCAGCTGGGGGGCCTCAGTCTAGTCAATGTCCAAAAATGCAGAGGCTCTACCTCAAGTAATCCAGAAAAAGCTTGTTTGTTGTGGTGGTTTTGTTTTAAACATACTACTCAACAGATGTTCCATTACACTTTTCTGTCAGCTTGTCTAAATAAAGAGAATGGATTCTGCTTTTTCCTTTGCTATCTCAATTTCAGAAGTCTTAATTAGGACATTGGAGTAGAAGTTTATTTTCTGTGTTTAAGATGGAATTGTCATGAAACCATTCCCAGAGGTCCTCATGCTTGCCCCAGCTGCTAAGGAACACTCATGTCCAAAACACACTTCCTTGCAGCATGATAGGGGTCATCTCATCCCCTGGGCAGAGGAAGTGTTGAGCTGTGAGGTTGTGCCTGAATAGCTTGTCATTTTCCTGAAAGTCTCTGAAATCTCTGGCCATGTATATGATCACTATGATTTTGTATCACAAAAATGAAAAACATAATATGAAAAGTTGTTCTTTCAAGGGTTTAGTCTGTCAGTGACTGGTTTACATGGCATTCACTTTGTAGAAATAGTTAAAAGTAGAACACAATGAGCAATTTCAATCCCAGAAATGTTTAATTAAAAGACAATGTTCATATCTCCTTAGATGATGACTTGTATGCCTGGCTCAGAGTATCAAATAAGGTAGGAACTGGGGAATTTGTGTCAGTAATTTAGCTACTCCAAGTCTGTGCTCTCCTATTTGTAACATGGGGAGACTCAAATGGTAATACTGTGAAATTTGTCTCAGGAATAGAGAGCTATTCAATAAAGCTAGCTCTCTCAGATCTATTTCAATTATTTCTTATTCTACCAAATGATACCATAAATGTGAAATGTTTCAACCATTGTTCTTATACTGAGGAGAAATGGAATTGGTATGATTATAATCATTGGTGTATCATAGTTTTCCAGCAATTCATTTCTGTTGTTTAAAGCACTTAATTTGTTTTCTGCTACTACTGATTGGATGATACTAAAAATGTGACAGGCTATAGTTTTTAGAGTGTGGATGCAAAAAAGGAAGTACTCTTAGAAAGTTTTATACCTACAAGAGTCACACCACCACACACTGCTATGTAGAGATGTCAAGTTCCAAACACAAATTATCTCTGGAATCAGGAAAAGTAAACTAACATTCCCAGGAATACTCAGGAATTCAGGAAATCATAAGATATTCTTTTGTTTTCATAACAATTTATTTATATATTTTACAATTACAGTGAGCCACAATAATAAAAAATGGAATCATTTTTCAATGACAGAGTTATATGAAGTTTTAGATTTTTTTGTTAAAAAAAGGAAAGATAGAATAATCAATGCATAGTTTTGTATTATTATGAATCAATATATTCTGACAAAATTGCATATTTCAGTAACACATAGAAATAATAGCTGATATTGTCATTTGATGACAATAGAAATTATTCAAATACTTACGCAAAATAAAGGTCAAATAAAAGAATTTAAAATGGGGAAAGATATATCACAAATATTTAAAAGCTACTTTAAAAGAAAAATTTAAAAACATGAAAATGTTATTCTTCCTGTTCCATATTCTTGATCTTTGTATCTTGACAAATATTACAGATGAAGAAAAATTTCTTTCATTTTCACTGCCTTTGTTGTGGTTGAACTCTTAAGAGTGAATCCAAAAGCACCTTCAAATTATTGTTTCATATAAACTCTGTATTAGTTTCCTATTACTGCTGTTAAGAAATCACCACAGAATCATTGGCTTAGGACATCACAAATTTATTATCTGCAACTTTTAGGTTGGAAATGTCACTGGTCTTAAAAATAAAGCATCAGTAGGGCTTAATTCTTTCTGGAAGCTGTTAGGAACATCCACTTCTTTGCCTTTCACCTTCCAGAGGCCACCTGCATTCCTTGACTAGTGGTGCCTTTCATCGTCTTCAATGCCTGACATGTAGTATTTCCAAATCTTTTTCTCTCTAATCTTCTGCCTCCCTCTTCCACTGTTTAAGGACTCTCATGATTACATTGGGCCTACTGGTATAATTCAGGTTAGTCTCCCCTTCTCAAGGTCTTTAACTTAATCTACAAAATCCCATTTCCATATAAGGTAACATGTACATAGGTTCCACATTTAGAGTGCAAGCATCTTTGGGGACCATAATATTACCTACCACAAGCTCTTGGAACATCATTTATAGGATTTGTATAATGCATATGGTGCATGTAAATTTATTAATATGTTTTATTTTCAGTAATGACATTTTTATACCAGACAGGAACATAAACACATTAACACAGTATCAGTTAAAAGAAAATTGATTATATTGTGACCACTTCTCTCCTATGCATTGCTGTCCTTACTCCTGAAAATGGCAACTATCCTTCAACTCTGCAGGTCTCTAGTTTCCTGCTCTTGCTTTGACTTAACATTAGAAGATTCCTTTGAACTGATAGTCTCAATGCCGATTGTAAAGTTTTGGGTTTTTTTTATAAGGCATATTGGTATACACTCTTATGAAGGTTTCACATGAAAACCAATGTGGTTACTACATTCACCCACATTATTGAGTCCTTCCCCATACCCCACTGCATTAACTGTCCATCAGTATAGTAAGATGCCATAGAGTCACTACTTGTCTTCTCCATGCTATAGTGTCTTCCCCATGATCCCCTCCACAACATGTGTACTAATCATAATACCCCTCAATATCCTTCTCCCTCCCTTCCCACACTTCCTTACCCACCTCTCACGTTTGGTAACTGCTAATCCCTTCTTGGAGTTTGTGAGTCTACTGCTGTTTTATTCCTTCAGTTTTGCTTTGTTGTTATACTCCACAAATGAGGGAAATCATTTGGCTTCTTGTTTTTCTCTGCCTGGCTTATTTCACTGAGCATAATACCCTCTAGCTCCATCCATGTTGTGGCAAATGGTAGGATTTGTTTCTTTCTTATGGCTGAATAGTATTCCATTGTGTATATGTAACACCTCTTCTTTATCCATTCATCTACTGATGGACACTTAGGTTGCTTTCATATCTTGGCTATCGTAAATAGTGCTGCAATAAACATAGAGGTGCATATGTCTTTTTGAATCTGAGAACTTGTTTTCTTTGGGTAAATTCCTAGGACTGGAATTCCTGGGTCAAACAGTACTTCTATTTTTAGTTTTTTGAGGAAGCTCCATATTACTTTCCACAATGGCTGAATTTGTTTACCTTTCCACCAGCAGTGTAGGAGGGTTCCCCTTTCTTTGCATCCTTGCCAGCATTTGCTGCTCCTAGTCTTTTCTATGTTGGCCATCCTAACTGGTGTGAGGTGATATGTCATTGTGGTTTTAATATGCAGTTCCCTGATAATTAGCTATGTGGAGCATCTTTTCATGTGCCTGTTGGCCATCTGAATTTCTTCTTTGGAGAATTGTCTATTCATATCCTCCAACCATTTTTAATTGGGTTATTTGCTTTTTGGGTGTTGAGGAGTATGAGTTCTGTATATATCTTGGATATTAACCCCTTGTTGGATATGTACTTTACAATATATTCTCCCATACTGTAGATGCCTTTTTGTTCTGCTAATGGTGTGCTTTGCTGTACAGAAGCTTTTAAGTTTGATGTAGTCCCATGTGTTCATTTTTGCTTTTGTTTCCCTTGCTCAAGGAGATGCTGCATTCAGAAAAAAGTTGCTAATGTTTACATTCAAGTGATTTTTGCTATGTTTTCTTCTAAGAGTGTTATGGTTTCATGACTTACATGCAGGTCTTTGATCCATTTCGAGTTTACTTTTGTGTATGGGGTTAGACAATAATCCAGTTTCATTCTCTTGCATGTAGCTGTCCAGTTTTTCCAACACCAGTTGTTGAAGAAGCTGTCATCTCCCCATTGTATTCTATGGCTCATTTATTGTATGTTAATTGACCATATATGCTTGGGTTTATGTCTGGGCTCTCTAATTCTGTTCCATTGGTCTGTGAGTCTGTTTTTGTACCGGTACTGAATTGTCTTGATTACTGAGGCTTTGTAGTAGAAAACGAAGTTGCGGAGTATAATCCCCCCTGCTTTATTCTTGCTACTCAGGATTACTTTGGCTATTTTAGGTCTTTGTGGTTCCATATGAATTTTTAGAACTACTTGTCATAGTTCATTGAAGAATGTTGTTGGTATTTTGATACGGATTGCATTAAATCTGTAGATTGCTTTAGGTAGGATGTCCATTTTGACAATATTAATTCTTCCTATCCAAGAGCATGGGATGTGTTTCCATTTATTGGTATCTTCTTTAATTTCTCTCATGAGTGTCTTGTAGTTTTCAGAGTATAGGTCTTTCACTTTCTTCATTAGGTTTATTCTTACATATTTTATTCTTTTTGATACAATTGTAAATGGAATTGTTTTCCTGATTTCTCTTTCTTCAAGTTCATCATTAGTGTATAGCAATACAACAGATTTCTGTGTATTAATTTTGTATCCTGCAACTTTGCTGAATTGATATATTCGATTTAGTAGTTTTGGAGTGGATTTTATGTTTTTTTTTTATGTACAATATCATGTCATCTGCAAACAGTGAAGTTTAACTTCTTCTTTACCAATCTGGTTGCCTTTTATTTCTTTGTGTTTTCTGCCATGGCTAGGACTTTCAGAACAATGTTGAATGAAGTGGGGTGGATGGGCATCCTTGTCTTGATCCCAATCTTAAAGGAAAAGATTTCAGCTTCTCGCTGTTAAGTATGATGTTGGCTGTGGATTTGTCATATATGGCCTTTATGATATTGAGGTACTTGCATTCTATACCCATTTTATTGAGAGTTTTTATCATGAATGGATGTTTAATTTTGTCAAATGCTTTTTCAGCATCTATGGAGATGATCATGTGGTTTCTGTCCTTCTTTACGTTGATGTGGTTGATGATGTTGATAGATTTTCAAATATTGTACCAGTCTTGCATCCCTGGAATAAATCCTACTTGATCATGATGGATGATCTTTTTGATGTATTGTTATATTCGGTTTACTAATATTTTGTTGAGTATTTTTGCATCTATGTTGATCAGGGATATTGGTCTGTATTCTTCTTTTTTTTGTGGGGTCTTTGCCTGGTTTTGGTATTAGAGTGATGCTGGCCTTGCAGAATGAGTTGGGGAGTATTCCCTCCTCTTCTACTTTTTGGAAAACTTTAAGGAAGATGGGTATTAGGTCTTCACTAAGTGTTTGATAAAATTCAGCAGTGAAACCATGTGGTCCAGGAATTTTGTTCTTAGGTAGTTTTTTGATTACCAATTCAATTTCATTTCTGGTAAATGGTCTCTTCAGATTTTCTGTTTCTTCTTGGGTCAGCCTTTCAAGGCTGTATTTTTCTAAGAAGTTGTCCATTTCTTCTATGTTATCCAGTTTGTTAGCATATAATTTTTCATAGTATCCTCTAATAATTCTTTGTATTTCTGTGGTTTCTGTGGTGATTTTTCCTTTCTCATTTCTGATTATGTTTATGTGTGTAGACTCTTTTTTTCTTGGTAAGTCTGGCCAGGGGTTTATCTGTTTTGTTTACTTTCTTGAAGAACCAGCTCATGCTTTCATTGTTTCTTTCTATTATTTTATTCTTCTTGATTTTATTTATTTCTCCTCTAATCTGTATTATGTCCCTCCTTCTACTGACTTTGGGCCTCATTTGTTCTTCTTTCCCTAGTTTCATTAATTGTGAAATTGTGAGTTTAGACTGTTCATATGGGATTTTTCTTTCCTCAGATAGGACTGTATTGCAATATAATTCTCTCTTAGCATGGCTTTTGCTGCATCTCACAGATTTTGCGGGTTGGATTATTGTTGTCATTTGTCTCCATATATTGCTTGATCTTCATTTTTATTTCCACGTGTTAAGTTTTAAATCTCACAAAGTTATATTTCCATATTCCCAACTTCTTAACTGATTTTTCTCAGTCTATAGAAAGTCATATCAATGTTCCAAGAAAGGCCAGAATGGAATTCCTAAACAGAGACACTGTGTACCAAACCAACCCAGCCCCTTAGTTGACAGTGTTGTATAGACATTCCTCTCACTTTACGGTGTACAGTAAATTGTTAATTCTTCTGTGACAATCTTCTTTAATTTGAATTATATCCTTGGATATCCTTCCTACATTACATTTCTGGAGCCATGGGAATATTACTGGTAAAGGTGATTTCAGTCAGCTAGAAATAGGTTCATAACATCTGTCTGCCAAGTAGTGTAAATGGCTTTTCTTTCCCAGCATCTTGCAAAATATATTAACCATTCAGCACACTGTAGCATAATAATTTAGATCATAGATGCTAGAGCCAGTTACTTCATTCCTCTGTACCTTAGTTTCATCTGAAAAAAGAGCTTTCCAGATATTTTATTTTTCATCTGTTTTTTCCTACAGTAGTATAGCTATATTTGTCTCCCACTTCTAAGTTAATCACTATCTTAAAACTTGTTATGCAACTTTCCCAAGTGTTTCTTTTACATGTTTACTATGTGTTTATAGCCATAAAAGACATATGGTATCTTAAAAAATATGATAGAAAAATTATTTTCTTTGAGTTGTCATTCTGAAGCTTCTCTTTCTACTCAAATTTATTTTTTTTATATTTTTCAAACTTGACAAAAGTAGATTCCCATTTACTCTTTTTAATTGCTATGTAGTATTTCCTTACTTGCCTACAACCTAACTCCCACATTATCTTTGGTGAACATGTACAGTATTTCTCTAGGATGTAGACTAGAATAGAAATAACAGCTTGCTAGACATATGAATCTTCATATTTACCATGTATTAGTAAATTGCTTATGCCTTTCCACTTATGTATATTCTTACCATTGCTTGATGTTTACTGTTAATTTTTTTCCTACCTGATGTGTGTGAAATGGCATTTCACTGCTGTTTTAATTTTCATTACCAGATTACCAGCAGTGTTAAGCAGCTTTTCACGTTTATTGATGACTCAAGTTTCCTCTTGGGACTTTTTAAAGACTTAGGCCATTATTCTATTGTTTTTCTTCTTGATTTTATGTAGGAATTCTTTTTTTCTGTACAAATGACCTGATATTTACTTTTGGCTTCAGTGTTCAGAGAAAATATGATACCTCATTTCAGCCTCTAACTCAGATTTTGAAAGACAAAGTAACCAAATTCCTCCTTCATTTCTGGCACCTTGATCATCTATCTGCCTGCTCGTTGGTAGTGTGGTCACACATTCCCATCATCTGTAATCAGCACAGTGATGTCAAGGACATGAATGAGGTGTGGCCCTTGAATTGACTGTTAATATCTGAGTATTCACTAATATGTATTTTCAAATTTAGATAATCATTCTAGATAAAACTTGGAATGGAAACCTCTATGGACTTCTTCAGTCAATTGAAATATAAGCATATTTATTTATTACAATAATAAAACCTTGAAATAATTAATGCTGAGTTTGAAAGCTATTAATGTGGTGTACAAAAATTAAGAACTTCCAAATAGTTAAACAATATTAGCTGTTATGAATAAGAGAGTGTATTAGATAGATAACATTAACAAGAACATAATATCCATTTTGAGCCAGCAAATGTTTATAAAAATTTAAATGCTAATAAAAAAGGCAGGATAATAGAAATTAGATTATATCACAATGTTAATCTTTGGAAGTATTAAGAGCTATATTTAATTTTTAGTTATTTAATTCAGCTTAGGCTAAGAGTCTTTCAAGAATAAAGTACAATTTGAGAAGTCTTCATATCTTATGAGGATGAATTAAAAGAAGATTTTCAACTTTGCCACTTCTAAATGTCAGAGAGGAAAAACTGCAAAATCATGTACAATATCCGTGATAAATCAGTTTTGATCTCAACATAGCAAAGAATATAAAGAGTATAAAGACTAGAAGAAAGATGGAAGAGAAGTATATAGCTCAAAAAATTTTTCTTTTATGTTAAGCAACTTCAAAATAACATTCTTTAAAAGCACTCTTTAAGATGATTTCTTATCCCTTTGCATCTATGGAGGCTAAAATTTTAAGCATCTTGAAATAATTTTGAGAGGCCATCTATTTTCAATATATGAAAATGAAGAAATTTTTAGAGGTACCCAAACTTATAAAAAAGTCATTCTAGAAATGTTACTGATTTTTCCCTCTGAATAACATTTTAGTGAATATAAATATGTTAGTGATGTTTTGACATGTCGGCTACAAATGAACTTCACTTTTAGGGCATCAATGTTACTATAGAAGCCATTAGTAGCCAATAGTGCAGAGAAATGATTGCTCTGGCACCATAATGTCAAACTTTTAAAATAGACCATTCACATTCTCAATAAGTAAATTGAAACACTCGTTTATTTTTGCCAAAATTCAGATTCAACCTTGGACCTAGGAAATTGATTCTATGATATTGACATTCAAAGCTGGCCAAATATTTGTTACTCAGCTGCTATGTGTATTTGGTAAACTTCTACCCAGTATATATTACTCTATTGTTTATTTGTTTTTGAAATATCCTTTTTTCCCGTCTGTTAGCTTACTTTAGATTTTTGCCTATGACATCTTTGGGATAAACTTCAACACTTTGATGGTTCAATTCCATTATCTTTTGTACCTGTTGTAGTTACAGAGAATTTTTGCTGTTACTTTAATTTTAGTCCTGTTGGAGATAATCCAGAATCAGGTTTTACTTTGATGGCTCAGGATTTCTGCACCCAAGTTAAGTTACTAGGTAAATAGTGATGAAAGCTGCTTAGTATCTGTTTCTTAGTATTCATACAGGGTGTCAAAATCTCTTCCTGGGATTTCTGGGCCCCTCAACGTGGTTCTTCTCCTGTTACTATGTAATTCCATGTTTTTGACCCCTGTGCATGCCATGATTGGAACACAACACTGCAGTGCAAAAGTAAATAAGAAAGGAGCACTGCCCTCCATGCCATGTAGCCCCATGGGAGGAATAGACATGTAAGAAGTAGCTGTAAATAAACATGTTTCCATTAAAGTAAATGTGGATGTATATAACTATGTTATTATTATCATTTCCCTATGTATGTAAATGCAGGTCTGATTCCTTACAGATAGGGAAAATTAGCCATTTTTGATTCTTGGTCTAATTCATAAATACCTCTATTTGAAAGGTTTTAAAAAGCCCTCTGAGAATTTGAGATTTTGGGGGGATTTGGGATCTGGAGTCAGATTGCCCATTTCCATCCTTTAAAATTATGATTCCTCACAGTCAATAGTCCCCGTGAAATCACCAAGCTTGGAGCCAAAATCCGCTAAGGCATCCTACTACCAGGATTTCACCCTCTGATGCATGCACTTAAATAGCAAACTCTGGGATTGTGTTCCCTTTACACAGGTCCACCCTTACAGAGTTTCTATAGCAGGCAGGCAGTAGGTGGTGGAGTTTTAAAAACTTGTGAATATAACAGAACTTCTTTCATCAACTGATTTCTCACTGCAGTGGTGACCACAGCAGCTTAGTGTCCTTATGAGGGGACTTGAGGGTTCCTAGAAAGTCTGAACCTCCTCTAGGAATATGCTCCTACTTTTAGTTGCCTTCCCCAATCCTTTAACTTGGCATATTGGTGTCTTTCCATCAGTCTTGTCAGTGTTCCGTTTCAACAATCACAAAATACCTTAGCTAATTATAAGTTACTAATATGGTACCTAGAAGATAATAGATTATCAATAAACACTGTGGCAATTAACATACAATTATAGTAAACATAATCAAAATCTTCATCAGTAATAGATATGGAAAGAACCTTCGACATGGTGCAAAAAAATTCCAAATGAACAGTTGGTCATTTACTTGAGGACTTTCCTTCCCAAAGCAGCACATTTTAAATTTGGACAGCTTTTACTGTTAGAACATTCTCATTATTCAGCCAAAATCTGCCTCCTTATCATTGGGCCACCAATCCCCATTTTGCCCTGTGTATGTTTTCAGTGTAAGTTTAACCTTTTTTTCCCTATATGAGTCCATCTAGTATTAAATATAATTATCTTTATCTCTTCTTTATTTCTCTTCTTCTTTTGTCATTTTTCATTATAGGATGCATTTTCCATACCTTTTCATCTCACTTGCCCCCCTCAGAGTACACCATAATTTCCTAATCTTTTTCATAATATGTGTGATTTAGAATCTAACAGCATCCCTCTTCTGGTCTGACTTCCTGAGGACAGTGGGATTATCATCTCTGTTGTTCTTTCCAGATACTATACATCCTGGAATCAGCCTCAGTTTGCATGGTCTTTAACCCATTATAATTTGCCTACCTATCACTACTACTGAGCTTTTGCTTTCACCTAGCTTTTTGAATTCACTTCTATTCTCTGACTCTCATACTACACACCAGTGCTTCATCTGAACAGCAGTGTGTGGGATCCCTGAAGAAAGGTAGCTCATTTCCCACCTATAAATTCCTACTACCCAGCTCAATGGGAAGCACCTCTCAGGTCATCGTAAGTGTTAATGAGTACATAAAAATAAATGAATTAGTGAAAAACCTAGTTCCTTTTTATATACATAATGGTTTTTAATGTATTCTATATGTACACCTCTATTTTCACTCCAATTACAGAATTTTATCATATTACTATTTTTTAATGGCTCTAAGGTGCACAGAATTTAATCACACTCAGTAGTTCATGGGACACTATTGTCATTGGCCAGGGTCAGTCTTTTCACTTGTTCCTATGAAATTTTAGCACAGTCTCTTGCACCCATTACTCCTGCCTATTGTAATTTGCATTTACTGTGATTAGCTATTCAAACAACCTTATATTACTTGCAATTTTGTTAAGCAGAGTAAAAGGATTAAGATACAAGAAACAACAATAAAGAATAGATAATATATAAGGGCTGAATTGTAAGTGACAGACTTTAAATGCTCTAAGAATTGGGCATAGAGATTTTTTATCATGAATCGGTGTTGAATATTGTTGAATGCTTTTTCAACATCTATGGAGATGATCATGTGGTTTTTGTCCTTCTTTTGTTGATGTGGTGTATGATGTTGATGGATTTTCAAATATTGTATCATCCTTGCATCCCTGGAATAAATCCTACTTGATCATGATGGATGATCTTTTTGATGTATTTTTGAATTTGGTTTGCTAATATTTTGTTAAGTATTTTTGCATCTATGTTCATCAGGGATATTGGTCTGTAATTTTCTTTTTTTGTAGTGTCTTTGGTTTTGGTATTAGAGTGATACTAGCTTCATAGAATGAGTTTGGAAGTATTCCCTCTTCTACTTTTTGAAAAACTTTAAGGAGGATGGGTATTAGGTCTTCACTAAATATTTGATAAAATTCAGCAATGAAGTCATCTGGTACAGGAGTTTTGTTCTTAGGTAATATTTTGATTACCAGTTCAATTTTGTTGCTGGTATTGGTCTGTTCAGATTGTCTGTTTCTTCTTGGGTCAGCCTCGGAAAGTTATAACATTCTAGAAAGTTGTCCATTTCTTCAAGGTTATCCAATTTTGTAGCATATGATTTTTCATACTGTTCTCTAATAATTCCTTGTATTTCTGTGGTGCCCATAGTGATTTTTCCTTTCTCATTTCTGATTCTGTTTATGTGTGTATATTCTCTTTTTTTCTTGATAAGTCTGGCTAGGGGATTATCTATTTTGTTTATTTTCTCAAAGAACCAGCTCCAGGCTTCATTGATTCTTTCTATTGTTTTATTATTCTCAATTTTATTTATTATTGCCCTGATCTTTATTATGTCCCTCCTTCTACTGACTTGGGGCTTCATTTGTTTTACTTTTTCTAGTTTTATTAGTTATGAGTTAGACTGTTCATTTGGCATTGTTCTTCTTTCTTGAGGTTAGCCTGTATTGCAATATACTTTTCTCTTAAAACTGCTTCACTGCACAGGTTTTTAGGTGTTGAGGTATTGATTTCATTTGTCTTCATATGTTGCTTGATTTGTTTTCTTTGCATAATTTATATCTAATTTCATACCTTTGTGATCTGTGAAGTTGGTTGGTACAATTTCAATCTTTTTAAATTTACTGAGGCTCTTTTTGTGGCCTAGTATGTGATCTATTCTAGAAAATGTTCCAGGTGCACTTGAGAAGAATCTGTATCCTGCTGCTTTTGGGTATAAAGTTCTGTAATGTCTATTAGGTCCATCTGTTCTAATGTGTTGTTTAGTGCCTCTCTGTCTATTTATTTTCTATCTGATTGATCTGCCCTTTGGAGTGAGTGGTGTGTTGAAGTCTCCTAAAATGAATGCATTGCATTCTATTTCCCCCTTTAATTCTTTTAGTGTTTGTTTGACATATTTAGGTTCTCCTTTATTGGGTGCATAGTTGTGTAATGGTTATATCCTCTTGTTGGACTGACCCCTTTACCATTATGTAATGTCCTTCTTTGTCTCTTGTTACTTTCTTTGTTTTGAAGTCTGTTTTGCCTGATACAAGTACTGCAACTCCTGCTTTTTTCTCCCTATTAGTTGCATGAAATATCTTTTTCCATCCATTCACTTTTAGTCCGTGTACGTCTTTGTTTGAAATGAGTCTCTTGTAAGCAGCTTATAGATGGATCTTTTTTTAAAATCCATTCTGTGACTCTGTGTCTTTTGATTGGTGCATTCAGTCCATTTACATTTAGGGTGATTATCATAGATATATACTTATTGCCATTGGGGGCTTTATATTCATTGTTACCAAAGGTTCAAGGGCATCTTCTTTACTATCTAAAAGTCTAACTTAACTCACTTATTACATTATTTCAAACACAATCTAAAGATTCTTTTTTTTCTCCCTTCTTTTTCCTCCTCCACTCTTTATATATTGTCATATTCTGTACTCTTTGTGTATCCCTTGACCGACTTTGTGGGTAGTTGATTTAATTTTGCATTTTCTTAGTCATTAATTGGTCAAATTCCTTTACTGTGGTTTTATTTTCTCTGGCAACAGCTATTTAGCCTTAGGAACACTTCCATCTATAGCAAGCCCTCCAAAATACACTGTAGAGATGATTTGTGTGAGGTTAATTCTCTCAGCTTTTGCTTATCTGGAAATTGCTTAATCCATTCTTCAAATTTAAATGATAATCTTGCTGGGTAGAGTATTCTTGGTTCAAGACCCTTCTGTTTCATTTCATTAAATACATCATGCCACTCCCTTCTGGCATATAAGGTTTCTGCTGAAAAGCCGTTTCGTAGTCTGATGGGCTTTCCTTTGTATGTGGTCTTTTTTCTCTCTGGCTGCTTTTTATACTCTGTCTTTGTCCTTGATCTTTGCCATTTTAATTATCATATGTCTTGGTGTTGTATACCTAGGGTCCCTTGTGTTGGGAGATCTCTGCACTCCCATAACCTGAGATACTGCAGACTGGGAACTTTTTCAGCAATTATTTCCTCCAAGAGTCTTTCTATATATTTTTCTCTCTTCTTCTTCTGGGAACCCTATAATGTGAACAGTTTCCATTTGGATTGGTCACACAGTTCTCTTATCATTCTTTCATTCCTAGAGATCCTTTTTTCTCTCTGTGCCCCAGCTTCTTTGTTTTCCTGTTCTCTAATTTCTATTTCATTTACCATCTTCTCTACCTCATCTAATCTACTTTTAAATCCCTCCACTGTATGTTTTATTTCAGATACTGTATTTTTCAGTTTCTGTTTTTTTCCTGAAGTCCTCCCTGAGATCTTGACTATTTTTCTGTAATTCTGTGAGCATGTTTATGATTTTTGAAATCTTTATCAAGAAGATTGGTGATTTCATTTTCACTTAGCTCTCTTTCTACCATCCGTTGGATTTTTTTGTTCATAGAAAATTTTTTGCTATTTCATTTTGCTAGTCATTCCTATGAAATAATAACTTTGTGTAGGCAGTGTCCTCTAGTTCCCAGAAGCTCTACTCTCTGGAGTTTTACAGCACCAGTAGCAATGGTGTGGGGGGGTCACAGGCACAAGGCACTGGCACCTCTGAGGAGGGAAAAGCTCTTTCCTACTTCCCAGCTGCATTGCCTGCCTCCACTTCCAGGTCCAGTGGGCTGGATGCTCAGGGAGGAGTCTCTGCATTATGTCCCTGTAGCTGCTGTAGGTAGAGCCACCATCCAGTTGGCCTGGCATGATGGTTGGGGCAGCAAGTGTGCAGACCAGTGCCTGCCAGAATAAAGGAGCTGCAGGCTGTATATCGCAGTGGGGTACCTCAACGATGCTTTGCCAGCCAGGGGAATGGAGTGTCTGAATCTCCTGTAAGTTTCCAACCTGCTGGGCAATTTTTTCCACCTGTCTTTTCTCCTAGGCTGCAAGTTCTGTGTAATCTTTGCCCCTTTAGCACCCCTCTTGCTGTTGCAAAATATTTCAAAGTGCCCACCTTTCAAAGTGGCTGGTTGTCGGTACCTGTTCTACCCAAGTGGCTGTAATCTCAGTCTCTCCCAGTATTCTGCCTGTGTTTGCTTTCAAACTCCACTAATCTCCAGAGCACCATATAATGGGGGCTCATGCTCCCAGATGACATCTCCAGAGCTGGGTGTTTAGCAGTCCTTGGCTTCTACTCCCTCCCCACTCTATTTATTTTCCTCCCACCTTTGAGCTGGGGTGGGGGATGGACTTGGGTCCAACTGGATCATGGCTTTCCTACTTTACCCTTTTTTATGAGGTCGTCTCTTTTCACCAGATGTAGGCAATCTGTTCTGCAGTCTTCAGGTCAGTCTTTCAGGATTAGTTTTATTTGCTGTATTTTCATGTTATATGTGATTTGGGGTTTTTCTGCCTCACTTTTCACACCACCATCTTTTTCCCCCCTCTCACTTTAGGATACATTTAATAACAAAAGAACATTGTGATAGCTGCTTTTCTTTCATCAGAAAAATTCCATGTAGATTTTAGATACTCATAGTCTATTTAGTCCAATGCATCAGACAGAAATGGATTTTTGAGGATGTTCTGTTGAGCATGAAATAAAACACAAATGATAAAACATTCCTAATGTCTATCTCTTTCTGTGACCTCAGAAGTAGCTACTTAACATGTGGGATTATTCAAAATACCATTCCATAGTATGACTGTTTCCAATTAATATAAATTCTACCTTTCTAGTATGGAATTATAGTAAAAAACATGTAAAACTGTATAATTTGGCTTCCTTGAAGCTGGAGTGAAGACATTTTTAGGTTCTACCAATCAGATGCTCCTTTACAAACTAATTGATTAATAATTCAATTATATAGGGAAAGTAAAAGTGTGCAGAGAAATCATTTTGTATGGGTGGATTAAAGCAGAGTTGATGGGTTAGGAAGTAACATTGATCCAGGCTCCCTGATTTGTAACTACCTTTCCATGGCAGAGGTGAAGTGACCCCATTGTGATTCTGTAAACTCAGCTTAAAGTATTTTTCATTCTACCTAAACTAGACAAAGTTAATTCCATTGTCTGTGCAATAACCCTATAGCAAGAAGCAGTACAAACTTCTACTATGGATCTATCATACATTAATGTATCTGAAACAAATTTAAATATGTACCTGCTTTACATATTTCAGGATTTAATTTATTATGTTCCCTAGTGTACATATAAATACGATTGTTTCCATAATGCCATAAGAACTTAATTAGAATGATTTACACATTAACCCATAAAATACAAAATAAATTAGAGAATTTAAGGAAAAATATTTGGAGAATATTTTCAGTGTAAGTATACTTTGCTTCTGTTACATACATTACAACCTAATCTTTACATTTTAATTTTTTAAATATCACTATTCCCTACAAGCAATAATTATTACATGCATAAGTGGGCACAGTGACATAAGGTAATTAGACTATACTAAAGCAATCTATAAATTAATCAATAATCATTTATGGAGCACTATTGTGCAACAGTCTTGGCTAGGTACAAGTAGTCCAATACATCATCCACTTTACATTCCAACTGGAAGATTCAATATACATAAAACCACAGTTGGGGCAACATCACTACTAAAAGGAGAAACAATAGACTGTAGTGGGAAGGATGAGTAAGTTGCTATGCCTGCTTCCATCACTTATAAATTTCATGCCTAGGAGACAGTATTCTGAACTTCATCCTTGATATTTCTGAACTGAGAGAGATATGAGACAATACTTGGAACACCACTGTATGTTCTAAAATGGCTTTTCCCCAAGTCACTCATCTGCAGACCCTTCAACTGCAGTTCCAGCCCAATGCACTTTTTTAGCCAATCTTGACCCCCCAGAATTGAGAACATTATAGCATCAACATGAAGACACTGTGGGGAGTGCAATCATCCTCAACTCTCAGTACTTAGAGTATGTAGAGTGGAACCTCTGACATCTGTTTGTTTACAAAGCTGATCTCCACTTTGGACTCTTAGTCAGCATTTCATTATCATGCCCTGGGGGTTGGACCCCATCAGCCATGGTTGTGACCCTCTGCCAAAGGCCCATCTGGAACCACAGTGCTGCCATCCACCAGATTGTCATTATTGCCTCTGCCTAAAGTCTCCTGCTGTGTGCTCCCCCAGGTGGGGCCGCACACCCTCATATACACACATTGGCCTAAATCAAGCCTAAGGCAATGACACATCTAGAAACATCGAAATAGATGCTGCTTGCTACCCTCTTTTAGGGCCAATCCAATAAAACCAGTAACATTTACTAAGTACTTTCTATGTCTCAAGCACTATTCTAAAGACTGTATACATCATCTCACTTAACTTTTATGATAACCCATGAACTAAGTACTATAGTAATTAACATACTTTTTTATACATTACTAAATCTGACCAAGCACGCTTAGGCAATATACCTCAAAAGTGGTGAGTCAAGTTTTGGGACTAAATACAAGCTCTTAATGATTAGGCCTTGCTAATTAGTACCTCATCTCCTGACCCGTCTGGTCTTGACTAGCCACATTCTTCCCCACAGGGTGGTGGCCGAGATCTTAGAATTCTATGCATGTGTGAAGGATATTAATTACTATCATAATAGTATTGAATAAGGCAACAACATGTATATAATACAATATTATCTTTTAAAATTTTAAACATTTTTTAAAACAGATTTCAGTCATGTCCTCATATACTCAGATAACTAAGATTTACTCTTTTAAGTTTCAAAATATTTTGAACCATTTTGATTTGAAATCTTTCTAAATCTTTCCAAAGTAAAAAATTGAATGATGAATATAATGCATTATTTTCTGACATCTGGGTAAATGATTTAAATAGGTCTTCAGTGAAGGTCTCTTATAAAGGTATGAAGCTTCAGGTATTTAGTGTGTTGGTTATTCACAGGTTGTTCTTGTTCTTGGTTTTATTCTAGGGATTGAAGTGTCACATAAGTAAGAGAGACATCAGTGGTCATGCCAGCACTGAACAAGTTCTTGTGGGCAATGGTATGTGTTTGGGTGGAGCAAATATTCCTTTACTCTCTTCCTTTCTCCTCCATATACCAGTCCTCCCTTCTAACCTCCTTACACATACAGCCTTTTCTTGCAGAAGAAAGATTCTGATATTCATTGCCAGTTAAACTAGTCATTAAGTGCCCCAAACAACCATATTTGAGTAAACATTTTGTTGGGAAGAAAATGGTGATTATGAACAGAATCAGAAAGGAACAAGTGCTCCTTCCCTCACTTCAATTCATTGCATATTGTACTGTTATTCTACAATTTTCTTCTTCTGTCTCTCATCTCATGACTTGAGTGTACAACAGTGGATCCTGGGGTTAGGTTACCCATGCCCTTTTGATGTCAGATGGAACAAAGGATTGGGGGCTTCTTTGGACTGGGGTGTTCAGTAAACCCCCAGGCCTACATTTAGTTTAGTTAAGAAGCAAACGATGTCTTTGAGGGCCTATCTGATGCAAGAGGATAAAAGTTTAATGTGAGCTTGGGGGCTAATATCCCAGCTAGTAGTAACACATGATTGACTTAAGTGTTCTTTCTTTTTCACGTATCTCTCCTCATATATAAAGATGGATTGCAAAAGGAGATAGGCAGCATAGGACACAAATTCTGGCCATCTTTCCACTTTGTAAAATAATATATATCAAAAAATATTTTATTTAATATATGTGCCAAAGGCTTACTACTGGCTCGTGTAGCAGTGGTATGACCCCTGGAATCTCAATGGATCTAAATAAATTAAAAGACCCAGCAAAAAAATGTGCCATGAAATTGACAACCACACAGCAGAACAGAGTGTGAACCACAAGACCTTTCTACTAAGGAAAATGTAAATGGAGTACAAGAAGCATTAACTAGTATTCTAAATCAAACTTAAGGTCCAAACTGATAAAACAAGATGAAGGTAGAAGAAAGAGGAGGAACAAGAGACGAGGGTTGGTAAAGATCTTGACAGTCAGACTGGAAAGCAGGGAGTTTCAGGAGTGTCTGACAGCATGAGGACCCAGCTATATTAGGGCTCAGCAGGGAAGAAAACCCACTTTTGGAGCCAACTCCATTTCTGAGTCTCATACTCCCATGGAAATTAGAAAGTGTACCCTTGCTATCTCAGTATCTCCCATATGAATCATGCCTTTACTTACCTGTCTGCCTAGTTAGAAATCTCTGGATAAGAAATGTGTCTATGTATCCTTCATTTTTGCATGCCCAGCCCTATCCTCATGTCTGGAATACAGTAGATACTCAATGAATCATTGAATGAAAAATAAATTGAAGTTCTAAGGTCCAAATAGTATGAATCCCTTGTGAGCCAGTGGGGATTTGCCCTTTTCTAATTTCTCTTGGAGTACAAGTGGCCCCATGATCTGGGCAGGATTAAAGCTATAGCTGTGGATGATGATCTCCACTATAAAGTCTCAGAGTTTCAGGTAACATGCCCTCACTCCATGGAGAATGTATGCCATGAATACACTCAAGAATCAATTAGAAACATCTGACCCTGGAATGGAATGTAGTCTGGATTTGTAAAGACAGACTTTAATACTAAACCCTCAAAAAATATTTGCTAAATGAATAAATGATCTGTCCAAAGGGGTTAATCCTTGACATGCTCCGAGGAGACCTCTGCCAGGCCCTTGAAGGACAGATATGCCTTGAAAAGGTAGAAAGGAGGTTATTGGAGGATACTAGACAGGATCAAAGCCAAACATATTGATTCAGTATGGCTTAGCACTTAACAATAAATGTCCTCTGTGCCGAGAGGCCCATTACCATGTGAGAAAATTCAGTTCTGATAACTTTTTCCAAAACCTCTCTATCACCTTATGTTGAAGGTTTATTCTAACTCTGACCTCTACATGCTGTGAGAATGCCTTAAAAATATGATTGCTTCACACTTTGGAACTTTTACATCCTTGGATGGGGATATAAATAAGACATGAACTAACCATAAGGAAATATGACTTCTTTTCTTCTGTTTCTTAAACAAGAAAATATTATTGTTATTGTTGTTCTTTGGCAAACAAGAAGATTAAACTTGCTCCTGATAAGGAATCTGAAAGTAAATCTTTTGAGGCAGGCAACAAAAAAAAGTGTTTCTGGACACACCTCACTTAAACATTTTCTATCTTTCAGACTTGCACCCAAAAAAACTTTTTCCAAGGAGCCATTAGTTGTCACTATAGCATTCTTTCTCCCTATTTGTGTGGTACTTTGTAGCACAGAGAGTACATTCTTACAGCAGGACAGAAGCAAAACTTGGCCAATGTGAAACAATGTGGCTCTAAGAAAAGTGTAGAGATAGCTTTCATAAGGTTTTGAACAAAGAATTATTTAAATTCACTATGTGTTGCAAAGCATGTTGCATTTCTCAGTGCCTTGATATGACATGTAGGATGAGGGATCTATTTTTGGAAAGAGAGATAGTTCTTATCTCCTGATCTCAGCACCTTTTGCTACAAATTTTCTTAACACATTTGCCACTGAGAAGTTTGCAAACAAAGACAAAGATAGACAAAGAACATATGCTAAATTGATCATTTTAGTGTCTGAATATTCACTATTTGAGAGACAAGAAACTGTTCAATCTGATCTGGGGTCTGATTATATTGTAGTCCAAATTGAAGTGTCTGTGGAAATGGATTGGGCCAGCTTCTCAGTTGTCAGTCATATCACTTACTCGGCACCAAGTGAGATGAGGGCACTCATGGGAAACAGGAGAAGTGGTTCTGCGCTACACCTAGATGGATGGGTATTCCTCTCCTGCGCAGAGGCCCTCTTGCCTCAGCAACTGCTGGGCCCGCTCCAGCACTGCCAGGGCCACCTGCGTCCTGCCCGGGATGAGCTCAGCATGCCTTCTGAGAGCTCAGATTCTCCATCAACTGCACTTCTCCCTTCAAATCAGCAAACCTGTGCCTGAAAGAACCAGACTTGGGTGGGGGAGGTTTAGTACCGACACAGCAATGCAGTTAGAGAGGTTGGGTGTCAACATGCAAAAATTTAAATAATGACAGATTCCTGCAGCAGTTTAAGATAACAAAAGAAAAGCAAAGTAAGTATGTGCTGAGCAAGGACTTCTGGGGGGAAGAGGAAGAATTCCTGTGAGAAATGATGTTTCTGGAATTGATCCTCATCATTTACCCAAAACCAATTTAAATCCGATCCGTCAGTTTTAGCAAGGGGTGTAAGGACAACATTTGGCTTGCTCTCAGGGCAGAGGAGGGAAGACTCCCTGGTTTGCTTTTCCCTTCCCACCTGTGTCAGTCAAGGTTCTACAGAGAAAGAAAGTTTAGAGTGAGCTTGTGGGTTTGTGGGGGCTGTAGAGCAGGCGGATAGGCTGGAAACCCAGCAGGATTTCTATTTTATAGTCTTGTGGCAGAATACCTTCTTCTCTGGGAAACTTCAGTGTTTTACTCTTAAGGCCTTTAACTGACTGGATAAAGCCCACACATAGAACTTAGGGTGATTTCCTTTACCTAGAGTGCTCAGATCATAAATGTTCATCACACTGACAGAATACTGTCACAGGAATACCTAGACTGCTGCCTGATGGAAGAATGGGGCGTCATAGCCTAACCAAGTTGACGTGTAAATGTAACAGCACTCTTAGGGATTCCTGCACGTGCACACCCACACACCATGCAGTCTACAATGTAGTGTTAGTACCTTAAAATGTATTTCTGCTCCAAATGACCTCAGTTTTTCATTCTTCATGCTATTTTTAACATTGTTATCATTTGCTTTTGTTAAACATTTACAAAAGCAATTCCCTCTTTTTCACCATGATGTTTTCCTTCATAAAATGGTGGGGCTGCCCATCCTTTCTGGGTAATAGTCTCAGGTTCCCCACAATCTGAGCCCATCCATCCTCTCAACCTTCCTGCCTGGATCCCTCCAAACCAAACTCCTCTTAGTTACCCTCAGACTGACGCTCTTTCTTGTTTTGCTTTTTTGAGTTTCTCCATTGAGAAGATTCACCTTGTTTTCATATATTAGCATTTTCACCATGGATTCTTTCCTGATTTGTTATGTTCAGACTTCCTCCTCTGTAGTGCCCTGGTGAATGGTTTTTGAATCATTTTTAAGACAGTTTAGCATCTTCTGACAGGTGCATAATTATTTGCGTGTGTATCTATTTCCTCTCTCTTTTTTGCGCAGCGAGCACCATGAAGCTTGAGCATCTTTTACTCTTCATTGTATCTCACTCAGAGACCAATGTGCACTAGGTCTTTAGGATATGTTTTTAGAATAAATAAAAAAAGGAAGGAAGGAAAGGAGCAAGGAAAAATAGATGGGAAAGAAAGAAAAATTAAATTGTTAACTGCATGGAGAGCAAACACAAAACCATGAACTTTTAGAATTTTAAGGATAAAAAGATCTTTGTATCATTTGGGTTTGTTTCATCTTTTAAGGAAGGAAGATGAAACCCAGAGATTTTAAATGACTTGTCTAGAAAGACTTGTCTCACCACTTGGAAGATAGCTGCCTTGTGGATTTGTACTTATGTGAGATATTCTTAAGCAAGAAGTAAATTTATATGTATTAAGCCACTGAGAACTGGAGTTGTTTGTTACTGCAACATATTCCTATACTATCCTTACAGCAAAAAGAAGCATAGGGTGGGTGCTTGTGAAATAGTTGGGGTATGCATGTCTTAGCAACAATGGGGAACAAAAATAAAATGAGGACACTTATCCTTCAGCAGGGTAAGCTTTCTTTATTTTTGTTCTTTTCTCTTCCATTCAGGATGGAAAGATACCCAGAAAAAAATTTCATCTGCTTCACTATTTTACCTAGGGCTGGCCTGAAATAGCAACCTAACAGAACAATCTTTTCTCCCTGGACAATTTCCACTTCAGAAAAGCATTTGGAACTAAGTTTTCATAAGGTAGAAAGTAATTTAATGTTGAAAAGGTAGAGCCAACCATACATGAATAAATGCATATCCATTGCATATTAATAATGCAATATAATAATCTACCCTTCTCACTTTAGAAGACTCCTCTGAGCCCTTTCCCAGTGTTAAGACAGCTCTGAGCTCCAGGCCAATTCTGACTTTTTTCTCCTTGTTTCTACGAAGTGTTCAGGAGAGTTACAAGCAGACTCCCGGAAATCCATTTGAAATGGAAACCTGACAAAGTTCTCCTAGACCAGAGAATGATGAACCAAATGTGTGTAGCTATATCATTCCTGAAATAATTGAATAAAAATCAGTTGTTTGTTCTAGACAAGAAGGAACTTAGAAATAACAGGATTACTGTTTTTAATCATTTTAAAGGGCACCATGTATATGATTGTAAAGGGAAAACTACAAAATGATTTGGGCTTATTGTTTGTTTTGAAACAGTTGCAACCCCTGTGTTGGCAGGGATTAAAGGGGAAATGACTGTCTCTCAGGGTTAATGTAGACGAAATTTCTGTATTTGAAGCTATGTGTTTGTTTTAATGACAGAGTTGTTTTTTATTATCTAAAGGATCTATTCATATGCCTTCAACAAATATCTGACAATTATTAGGTTCAGTGATGTGTTTAAAAGATCAAATAAGTTACAGTCCCTGACCTCAAATAGTTCAAATAGCTGATATTCTAGTAGGAGAAACAGATGGATGACCAAAAATTCCATAATGGAGGGAGAGACAGTGTATACTGGCAGATAAGGAGAGAACCATACATTCTCTTGAGGGTTGCTGGAAGACATCTTTGAGAAAGTAACACTTAGGCTAGGCCTTTTAAGAAAAACAAGGTCAAGAACAAAACATTGTAGGAAAAAGAACCAGATATGTAATGGAACAGAATATTAAAAATATGTGTTTTATATGTTATGATTAGGGAAATGTAAAAACAGCTGGAGTCTTCTCATAATGCAAGACGAAGCTAGTGCAATAGAGAAGCCAGGATATGGAAACCTCGAGGTTTTTTGGCTTTCATTCTGTAGACAATAGGAAGCCATGGGAAGATCTGAAACATTTGAGAAGCTTAGGTTTGTACACCATTGTACAATTTCATCCATTCCCAGGTTCCATGATTCTAAGAAATAATGGACTACTATTTCCTGTAGACTTCCACAGTACTCACTGTATATATCTCAATAGTATTTCTCTCTTTCCTGCCAGAAAGGCTTTATTTTTATCCTTGAAAATGTTTCTTTTTGTTCCATTGTTATTCCAATAGCACATAAGTTTCTTTAGTACAAGAACTGTGTCCTCTTTGCCTGTTATTGTGTGTGGCATACACACTTGCCTGTGATAGATGCTTAACAAAGGGATATTGCTAAAATCCTATGATTTGGGCTTGATAGAGTTCTTCTTATGCCACAGACAAAATACTAGGAAAGAGGTATAAGACTCCCATTGCAAAGTCTGAGGGTACAGCAGGTATTCAGTGAGCATGTACTTTATGTTATAATATCTGAGATCAAAATTAAGCATACCACTTTCCAAGTGAGCAAATCTGAGACTTGATTCCCTCATGTGTAAAATGGGTACTGTAACATTTATCTCACAAGGATTTTATGACAATCAGGGAAAGTGATACAAGTGAAAGTGTTGCAGGAATTGTCATATCATATAAAATTGCTAGCAAGGTTGATAATGATGATGTCAATGATGAAGATAATGACAATTAATTTTCAAGTAGCTAGTCATTCAAAAATGTTCTACACTCATATAATCAGCTATAAGCACTTCAGAAATGACAATATCTTTTTTTACCATAGTCAAGAGATATTTATTACCAAAACCATGGGCTAAATTTGGCCAGCTTTACCTGCCAGTATAGCTGTCAATATTGCTTTCATTTGGACAGTTATATTGCATATTGAAGAAAATAGATGAGGGAGTCAGAATTGCTAGGTGCTGGTTCTGGTTCTGGTTCCATTACTAACCAGCATTTTGGCTCTCACAGCCATGAATTGGATAGTAATACAACTTTGGCCTCCTCCACTAGATTAAATTTTGGCCAAATTAAAGATGTCAAAGTGCACCACCATAGTTATGCAAAGGAATATACTATTCCTATAAATGTAATACTGTCTGTGCAACATGTAACTCAATCAGTGATTTTTGTGGACATACTTAGGCCAAGAATGGTGTAGTTGGGGGACTCAGTTATAACCACCAGCTACACACGTTCTACATCCACCTGCTCTAAGCCACATTTGTACACATAGAAACTTCTTGCATAGAGATGGTTTTCCTAATCACCAGGGTTGTAGAAGCAAGGTTATTGCAGTTGTATGGGCACATAAAAATGACCAGAGATGAAATGCCAACAAGTGCAATACCTTCCTAATATATGTCCTCCATTTATTGAGACAGTTACGAGGATGTTCTTAAAAGAAGAATGATTTGTTTACAAACCAGGTACATTATTTCAGTTCTTTAGAGGATGAAAAAATGTTCTCATCATATTTTCCTCTCCTCACATTATCCAATACTGTATTTTCTACATTTCCTTGAATACACATTAATTCATTCATTCACAACTAACTCCTGGGCACCTACTATGTGCTATGGGCACCTACATATGTGAGTATGAGCTTGATCAAGTTGTCCTTGCTCTCAAGAACCTTTCAATTTAGTAGGTACAGCCAGTCACATAAACAAATCAGAGTGATAAAACATTATAGTTGTTAGGATAGAAGTATATGCAGCATATGCAGGGAGACACAAAAGGGAATGTTTAATTCTGCCTGGGGAGAAAGGAAAGATTTTATGACAGAGGTGGTGTTTGATGTGGTTCTTAAAATATGAGTGATTTTACAGGAAGACAACAGGGAGAATAGCTTCCCTAGCCAAAGAGAATGGGAAACTAAAAGTAGCTCAGAGTAGAATAGGTCAGAGGGGGAGATAATCAAATTACTGAGTGAATTATGAAGACAGTGTGCAAGGGCAGATCATGGGGGAATTTTGGAGTCAGATGGAGGAATTTAGACTTTCTCATGTGAGCAATGAGACAGCTTCACGAGATTTTAAGCCAGGGAATGCATGAGCGTCTTCCCATTTTAGAAAGGGACTGTTGTGGTTGGGTGAGTTGGAGGTAGGCACTTGGACACTAGTTAAGAAGCCTTTGCCATGGTCCACATTGGTAAGGATGGCCTCCTGGATCAAAGCCATGTGAACTGGGTGAGGGACTACATTCTGCTGAATTATTCCCACTCTCATTCTTAAATCTCCAGCCCCTGCCCTGATTCTAACCTATCAGCATTCAAAGACACTTAAGAGCTCTCATCTTAAAAATAAAACAAACTTCTACCCATACCTTTCTATCCTCCCTTTCACTACTAAACTTCTAAAAGTGTTATCTTTTCTCAAAGTATTCATCTCCAATTAACCTCTCCAGTTAACTACAAGCCCTCAGAAGTCCTCTGGTTTCTGGGAGTCTCTATAACAGTAGTTAAGAGCTCAGGTTTTGTATCCAAAGGCTCAAGTCTGGTTCCTAGCTCTACCACATCTAACTTTACAACTTGTTTTCTCTCTCTGGGACTCAATTATCCTATCTGTAAAGTGAGGATAATAATGGTACCTATTTAGAGGATTATTGTGATTTTAGATGTACAGATAACTGAAAGTATTTATAACAGGGCCTGGCACCTAGTAAGTGCTTAATAAGTATTTGCTAATTTGGGGACTGGTCTTTAGGAAGGACGATCAAAACAAGTTCTAAAGGCCTAGTTGGAGGCACAGCCCTAGCCGAATAAGGAATACAATATTCAGGAGTGTAAATCAATGATCCACCTCTGACCCTGGTGCAGAGCATATTCCCTGGTTGTGTCATTGAAGAAGAGTGTCTTAGTGAATTCAGTCTTTAGGCGTGGTTCTTGGCCCATTGGTTTCTGCCACCAAATTTTGCAGACTCACAGACTGGTTCTGCACTGAAGAAGTTTCTGTCTTCTCATTAGCTGTATTGTCCAAACTACTGATGAGAATTTGGCTTGGACTTTCCTGAGTGGTTAGTTTTGGTTTTTATCTAAACATTTTGATTTTCATGCACTTAGAGTTAAAAGGAAGTCGCCTATATTAAATGCTGGTCAAAACATTATTTTATGATTCTTTAAAAAAAACCTCACAGTCTCCATGACATTAAATTACTTAAAATCCATAGACAAAAGTAGTGACCTCTATCCATAAATAAAAAAAAAGAAAACTCAGCATGGAAATACATTAGCTAAAATAAGTGTTTGATCCTATCAACCAAAGCACATTTCCTTCCTCCATCCTGAAAGCCTTGAAGTGCGTTACACTACTTGCAGATTTCTATGTAGGCAGGGGATAAATAGTCCGCTTCTGTAATTAATAACTATTAAAGCTGTTTGACTGATCATATCTTTGGGCTCCTGAAATCTCTTCTGTGCAGGTGTGCATTAATGGAATCCATTAAATTCATATATTTCAACAGATAGTAATTTACGATCTTTTATAAGATCTGTCAGGAGCTGCAGCAGGAGAGGCAGGACTGTCTCAGGGCATTACCGAACAAACTGGGCCCCCTCTCTCAGAAACGACTTGCCTTTGCGTACTAGATATGAATGTCAATGTCAAGGCACTGGGCAGTCACATTAGGTGTGTTTCATGCCATTCACTGTCTGGGAATATGCAGAATAAGCTTTTTATCACTGGTGAAGCCCTGAAGAGGGCTGAACAATTTTCCGAGATGCTGAAAGAAAAGTGTGTGGGAGTTTCAACCACTTTATACTTGCCATAAAAAAGCAGAAATCGAGAATACAACAGGGCTCTGGGAAAGTAATGGGTTTTCCTAGAGGTGAATCACCCTCCCAAAGCCAAGGGTATTTTCAAGTTCTTTTAATGTGCAGCCTTCCCGTTCTGATGAGTATTTCCAAGGGAACTCAAAGTCAACCTTGACTTTTGCAGGACGCCACTCTCTGGGTCAGCCCAAAGAGAAGCTCTGTCCTCTCAGAGATGGGATATTCCTTCAGCAGGGCCAGGTTTCTAAATAGGCAAAGTGCTCAGCTATCTTCCTAGGGGGGGATTTGAGAGTGGCAGAGTCACATTTATGATATGAAATTCTGTTGGAAGGATTTTCATAATTAATTGAAAGTTGAAAACAAGTCTGAGAGATCCAGGAAAGATACTATGTCATTATCAAGTAATGTCTGTGGGGAATGTTAGTGGTCAGTCATCTGACAGCAGGGGGCCAGTGAATGAGGAACTGGCAGGGGTGGGAAATTGCTCTGAGCCACAAGGGGAAGAATGGTGAGAATAGTAGGGAAGTTAGAAGGCAACAACCTTGAAAGGTCCCTTTCATATTTTTTATAAGTGAAGTGAAACTGTTTTCTGGTGAATTTGAAAGGAATGAGAGGGTTGAGTGGAATTCAAAGACCATATGATTGCAGTGAATCTCTCCTATTTATGGAATGCTTTTACCACTCAAAGAATTTTCTAAAACAATTAGATGAGGTTGGCAGGCCCTATTTTAAAGCCGATAACTGAGCTTTATACCTGTTCAAAAGTTAATTCATGTTCCCCAGGATGCAGTGTTGCTAACTAGAATTTACCCTTTTCTGGAGATTCCTGAGGAAAAAGATAGAAGAATCTGCTATCAGGGCTCGCCTAATGAATGAGCGGCATAGCAGTCACCACCATCAAAATGAATCTGCTGGAGGGGGTGAGGGGAAACACCCTCTCCATGGAGAGCAAGGCTGCTTAAAATGATGATTTTTTCCTTTGTTCAAGATAGTATAAATATATATATATGAGTTCAGAAATCTCTCAGTGTATGAAGGACCCTGTTATATGGAAGTTTACTATTTACTGAGTAAGTTGATTATGGGAGTTATTTTTTTTAATTCTTTGTTTTATAAACCAACCTACTAAAGAGTTATTCATAGACAACGTATGCCTAACAATTTTCCACCCACAGTCATTAAACATAGGGTTGTTCAATATAAAATTCTTGCCTAAATAGGGAATAGAACTAATACACTCATATTCCTGCTAAGCTAGAATCAGAATTTCTTTAGTTAACACCCATATGGCATTCAAATATTTTCAGAGATATTACTGACTAGATAAATCAGTGTTAACTACTTATCCTAATGATTCAGGTTAAAACTTCCAAACAATAATTTGTCAAGTAAATGTTTGAAGATACTTGTTAAGTGCTATGTTTAAAAAGAACAGTATAACATGCTTAAGAAACATCATTTAGTGAGAAAATCCAAGAGCTAACCATTACAAGACAACATGCTAAACATTATGAAGGTACATAAAGCAGTGCTGTGGGGATATAAGACAGTCACAAATCTTAAGCAAGAGTGGGGCTGGGGCTTCAGAGTCGTGAGGACGTTTCATCTGAGTCTTGAAGAGATCTTTCATTCACTCAACATGTATTCATTAAGTGTCAATTATGTTCAGATGCTAAGTAAATGGAATTGAATTTTGTAAGAAGGGAGAGAGAAGGTCAAAGCTGGAAGACTGTATCCAATCTGAAGCTGACAAATTGACAGTGAAAGAGAAAGGAATTAATACTTGCTGCACACATATTATCTGCTAGGTATTCAATCTTAACAGCAGGTCTGTTCCAAGCATTTTTATTCCCACATTACAGATGAGAAACCTGAGTTTCAGAGAGGTTCATTTCCTCATCCAGGTTCATAGAGCTAGCATGAAGCAGAACTGGAGTGAAAATGCAGCTGGTTTCCTCCCCAATCCCTGGTCTTCCTGGTCCCATGACAGCTGCCTTCTTGTACAGGCATAGAAAAAGAATAAAATAAGATGAAGAGTCATAAAAAACCCTAAAGAATACACTTCAAAACTACTAGATCAAATATCTGAATTCAGCAAAGTTGCAAGATACAAAATTAATTCACAGAAATCTTTTGCACTTCTATACACTAATGATGAAGTAGCAGAAAGAGAAATCAGGAAAACAATTCCATTCACAATTGCATCAAAAAGAATAAAATATCTAGGAATAAACCTAACCAAGGAAGTGAAAGACGTATACTCTGAAAATTACAAGACACTCATGAGAGAAATTAAAGAAGATACCAATAAATGGAAACATCCCATGCTCATGGATAGGAAGAATTAATATTGTCAAAATGGTCATTCTGCCTAAAGCAATCTACAGATTCAATGCAATCTGTATCAAAATACCAACAGCATTCTTCAACAAACTAGAGCAAATAGCTCTAAAATTCATATGGAACCACAAAAGACCCCAAATATCCAGAGCAATTCTGAGAAGGAAGAATAAAGTTGGGGGATTATGCTCCCTGACCTCAAACTCTACTACAAAGCCACAGCAATCAAGACAATTTTGTACTGGCACAAGAACAGACCCATAGACCAATGGAACAGACTACAGAGCCCAGATATAAACCCAAGCATATATGGTCAATTAATATATGATAACAGAGCCATGGAGAAAAGACAGCCTCTTCAACAACTGGTGTTGACAAAACTATACAGCTACATGCAAGAGAATTAAACTGGATTATTGTCTAATCCCATACACAAAAGTAAAATCAAAATGGATCAAAGACCTGAATGTCATTCATGAAACCATAAAACTCTTAAAAGAAAACAGGCAAAAATCTCTTAAATATAAACATGAGCAACTTTTTCCTAAACATATCTCCTCGGGCAAGTGAAACAAAATAAAAAACGAATAAATTTTCATGCTAAAAACTTCTGTATAGCAAAAGATACTATCAGCAGAACAAAAAGGTATCCTTCAGTATAGGAGAATATATTTGTAAATGACATATCTGAGAAGGGGTTAATATTCAAAATATATAAAGAACTCACACATCTCAACACCCAAAAAGCAAATAACCCTATTAAAAAATGGGTGGAGGATATGAACAGACACTTCTCCAAAGAAGAAATTCAGATGGCAAACAGCCATGTGAAAAGATGCTCCATATCGCTAATTATCATGGAATTGCAAATTAAAACCATAATGAAAATCACCTCACACCAGTTAGGATGGCCAACATAGAAAAGACTAGGAACAACAAATGCTGGTGAGGATGAGAAGAAAGGGGAACACTCCTACACTGCTGGTGGGAATGTAAAATAGTTCAACCATTGTGGAAATCAGTATAGAGGTTCCTCAAAAAACTCAAAATAGAAATACCATTTGACCCAGGAATTCCACTCCAAGGAATTTTCCCAAAGAAAACAACTCTCAGATTCAAAAAGACATATGCAGAGACTTCTGGGAAGATGATGGCATGAGCAGAGCGGCAGAAATCTCCTCCCCAAACCATATATATTTGTGAAAATACAACAAATACAACTATTCCTAAAAAAGAGACCAGAAGATACAGAACGACAACCAGGATATGGCTACACCTGTGAGAACTCAGTGCCTCATGAAGCAGGTAAGATACAAAGCTGCAACCTGGTGGTACCCGAGCACTCCCCCACCCAAGCGCACTGGAGGGAGGAAAAGATTCAGAGCGGGGAGGGAGTGGAAGCACAGGACAGCCAAATAACCAGCCCTGGTGATCTGCGCCAGGAGCACTGACACACATCGTGTGGTGTATCAGAGATTAGAGAAACAGAAGTGCAGTATCTGAGCCAGAGACAATAAGCAGGTCGCCTCAGCCAGATCCCTGGGACAAAAGAAAAATGGGCGCCATTTTTTTTATTGTTGTTTTTTGTTTTTTGCTTTCTTTCATTTTTTTTTTGTTTGTTTTGGTTAACGTCCTAAAGAGACAAGAGCCCAACAGCGGAACAAAATCGTCCCAACGCACTGAGCCCAGCAGGTGGGGAGTCTTGGGGAATTTCAGACTCCCTGGTCAGTGGCCAGGCAGAGCAGCCATGCTGAGGCTTCCCACAGTGATCAGCAGCCTCCCCACCACGCCTCCCTGGCCAGGCCGCAAAGGGTCCAGGAGCCTCCACTGCTGCAGAACAGCAGAGGAGCGGCTCTGCCCACAGCATCCTCTCAGAATCTACTTCCGGCAGGTGCACAGCTAAGCAGGAAGAACCCAAGAACCCACATCAAGGGCTGGAAAGCATCAAGGGGACCAGAAGGTACCCAGGGAGACTTCAAAGTCCCTCAGTGCTATAAGCTAGGCTGAGGGCAACCCCACACACAGGCAGCTCCAGGGATTATCCCAGAGACTGCCTCCCAGTGGGTGAGAAACCAGTTCAGGCCCCACAGAAAGGCAAGGAGAACAACAAGCAGGAAGGGACTTTGTGCTCCTAGCTAACACACATGGCACCTACAAGCAACCACTTCTGTAACCATGAAAAGACAGGAATATGGTACAGACAAAGATTACCCAGACAACCCCACAGAGAGGGCCTGATGTGATAGATTTATACAATATTCCTGAAAAAGAATTAAGAATAAAAGTCATAACCATACTGATGGATCTACAGAGAAATATGCAAGAGCTAAGGGAAGAAGAGAGGAAAGACAATACAGAAATGAGATAAGCGATCAAGGGGGTGAAGAACAGAATAGACGAGGTGCAAGAGACTGTTAATGGAATAGAAATCAGAGAAGGGAATACAGAGAAGCTGAGGCAGATGGAGATAAAAGGATCTCTAAGAATGAAAGAATATTAAGAGAATTGTGTGACCAATCCAAAAGGAACAATATTCATATTATAGGAGTACCAGAAGAGGAAGAGAGAGAAAAAGGGATAGAAAGTGTCTTTGAAGAAATAATTGCTGAAAACTTCCCCATGCTGGGGAAGGAAATAGGTTCTTAGTCCACGGAAGCCCACAGATCTCCCAACACAGGGGACCAAGAAGACAACACCAAGACACATAATAATTAAAATGGCAAAGATCAAAGATAAGGACAGAATATTAAAGGCAGCTAGAGAGAGAAAAAATATCACCTACAAAGGAAAATTCATCAGACTATCACCAGACTTCTCAACAGAAACCTTACAGGCCAGAAGAGAATGGCATGATATATTTAACGTAATGAAACTGAAGGAGCTTGAACCAAGAATACTGTATCCAGCACGATTATCATTTAAATTTGAGGGATGGATTAAACAATTCCCAGATAAGCGAAAGCTGAGGGAATTTGCCTCCCACAAACCACCGCTACAGGATTTCTTAAAGGGACTGCTGTAGATGGAAACATGCCTAAGGCTAAAAAGATGTCACCAGAGAATAAAAAATCATAACAAAGAAAGCAGACCATCCAAATACTAACTAAAGGCAAAAAGTAAAATCAACTAACCGTAAAAACAGTCAAAGGAAATGTAAAAGAGTGCAGAATAAAACACCTACTATATAAAGAATGGAGGAGGAATAAGAACAAGAGAGAGAAATAAAGAACCATCAGACTGTGCTTATAATAGCTTAACAAGAGAGTTAAGTTAGACTGTTAAATAGTAAAGAAGCTACCCTTGAACCTTTGGTAACCATGAATCTAAAGCCAGCAATAACAATAAGTACATATCTATCGATAATCACCCTAAATGAAGATGGACTGAATGCACAAATTAAAAGACACAGAGTTACTGAATGGATAAAAAAACAAGACCCATCTATATGCTGCTTACAAGAGACTCACCTCAAACCCAAAGATATACACAGACTAAAGGTGAAGGTATGGAAAAAGATATTTCATGCAAACAACAAGGGGAAAAAAGCAGGTGTTGCAGTACGTGTATCAGACAAAATAGACTTCAAAAGGAAGAAAGCAGCAAGAGATAAAGAAGGACATTACAAAATGATAAAGGGGTCAGTCCAACAAGAGGATATAACCATTTTAAATATATATGCACCCAACACAGGAGTGTCGACATATGTGAAACAAATACTAACAGAATTAAAGGAGGAAATAGGAAGCAATGCATGCATTTTAGGAGACTTCAAAACACCACTCACTCCAAGGGACAGATCAACCAGACGGAAAATAAAAGACACAGAGGCACTGAACAACACACTAGAACAGATGGACCTAACAGATATCTACAGAACTCTACACCCAAAAGCAGCAGGATACAAATTCTTCTCAAGTGCACATGGAACATTTTCCAGAATAGACCACATACTAGGCCACATAAAGAACCTCACTAAATTCAAAAATATTGAAATTCTACCACCAACTTCTGAGATCACAAAGGTATAAAACTAGAAATAAATTTTAGAAAGAAAACAAAAGGGCTCACAAATACATGGAGACTTAACAACATGCTCCTAAATAATCAATGGATAAATGACCAAATTAAAACAGAGATCAAACAATATATGGAGACTAATGACAACAATAACACAAAGCCTCAACTTCTGTGGGACGCAGCAAAGGCAGTTATAACAGCAAAGTATATTGCAATCCAGGCCTATTTAAAGAAGGAAGAACATTTCCAAACGAATAGTCTAAAGACACAATTATTGAAATTGGAAAAAGAAGAACAAATGAGGCCCAAAGTCACCAGAAAGGGGGACATAATAAAGATCAGAGAAGAAATAAATAAAATTGAGAAGAATAAAACAATAGAAAAAATCAATGAAACCAAGAGCTTATTTTTTGAAAAAATAAACAAAATAGAAAAAAACCCTAGCCAGACTTATTAACAGAAAAGCAGACTCTACACACATAAACAGAATCAGAAATGAGAAAGGAAAAGTCACTACAGACCCCACAGAAATACAAAGAATTATGAGAGAATATTATGAAAATCTATATGCCAACAATCTGGAAAACCTAGAAGAAATGGACAACTTCTTAGAAAAACACAACCTTCCAAGGCAGACCAAGCAAGAAACAAAAACCTAAACAGACCAATCACCAGCAATGAAATTGAATTCGTAATCAAAAAACTACCCAAGAACAAAACCCCTGGGCCTGATGGATTCACCTGTGAATTTTACCAGACATATAGAGAAGAAATAATACCCCTTCTCCTTAAAGTTTTCCAAAAAATAGAAGAGGAGGGAATACTTCCAAACTCATTCTATGAGGCCAACATTACTCTAATACCAAAACCTGGCAAAGACCTCACCAAAAAAGAAAATTACAAACCAATATCCCTTATGAACATAGGTGGAAAAATACTCAACAAAATATTAGCAAACCGAATTCAAAAATACATCAACAGGATCATACAACATGACAAGTGGGATTCATCCCAGGGATGCAAGGATGGTACAACATTCGAAAATCCATCAACATGATCCACGACATCAACAAAAGAAGAACAAAAACCACATGATCATGTCCATAGATGCTGAAAAAGCATTTGACAAAATTCAACATCCTTTAATGATAAAAAACTCTCAACAAAATTGGTATAGAGGGCAAGTACCTCAACATCATAAAGGCCAAATATGACAAACCCACATTTAACATCATACTTAATGGCGAGAAGCTGAAAGCTTTTCATCTAAAATCGGGAACAAGACAGGGATGCCCACTCTCCCCACTGTTATTCAACACAGTGCTGGATGTCCTAGCCATGGCAATCAGACAAAACAAAGAAATACAAGGCATCCAGATTGGTAAAGAATAACTCATATTGTCACTATTTGCAGATGGCATGATAATGTACCTAAAAAACCCTAAAGACTCCATTCCAAAACTACTAGAACTAATATCTGAATTCAGCAATGTTACAGGATACAAAATTAACACACAGAAATCTGTTGTTTTCCTATACACTAACGATGAGCTAACAGAAAGAGAAATCAGAAAAACCATTCCATTCACAATTGCATCAAAAAGAATAAAATACCTAGGAATAAACCTAATGAAGGAAGTGAAAGACCTATACCCTGAAAACTACAAGACACTCCTAAGAGAAATTAAAGAGGACACTAACAAACGGAAATTCATCCCATGCTCTTGGCTAGGAAGAATAAATATTGTCAAAATGGCTATACTAATTAAAGCAATCTACAGATTCAGTGCAATCCCTATCAAAATACCAACAGCTTTCTTCAATGAAGTGCAACAAATAGTTCTAAAATTCATATGGAACCACAAAAGACCCCGCATAGCCAAAACAGGCCTGAGAAGGAGGAATAAAAGAGGAGAAATACACTCCCTGACTTCAAGCTGTACTACGATGCCACAGTAACCAAGAAAATTTGGTATTGGCACAAAAACAGACCCACAGACCAGTGGAACAGAATGCAAAATCCAAACATTAACCCAAACATATATGGTCAATTAATATATGATAAAGAGGCCTTGGATATACAATAGGGAGATGATAGCCTCTTCAGCAGCTGGTGTTGGCAAAACTGGACAGCTACATGTAAGACAATGAAACTGGACTACTGTCTATCCCCATACACAAAAGGAAACCCAAAATGGATCAAAGACCTGAATGTGAGTCATGAAACCATAAAACTCTTAGAAAAAAACATAGGCAAAAATATCTTGGACATAAACATGAGCAACTTCTTCATGAACATATCTCCCCGGGCAAGGGAAACAAAAGCAAAAATGAACAAGTGGGACTATATCAAGCTGCAAAGCTTCTGTACAGCAAAGGACACCATCAGTAGAACAAAAAGAGCTCCTACAGTATGGGAGAATATATTCATAAATGACATATCCGATAAGGTTTTGACATCCAAAATATATAAAGAACTCATGCACCTTAACAAACAAAAAGCAAATAATCCAATTAAGAAATGGGCAGAGAACATGAATAGACACTTCTCTAAAGAAGAAATTCAGATGGCTAACAGGCACATGAAAAGATGCTCCACATCGCTAATCATCAGAGAAATGCAGATTAAAACCACAATGAGATATCACCTCACACCAGTGAGGATGGCCAACATCCAAAACACAAACAACAGCATATGTTGGTGAGGCTGTGGAGAAAAGGGAACCCTCCTACACTGCTGGTGGGGATGCAAATTAGTTCAACCATTGTGGAAAGCCATATGGGGGTTCCTCAGAAAACTCAAAATAGAAATACCATTTGACCCAGGAATTCCACTCCTAGGAATTTACTCTACGAATGCAGCAGCCCAGTTTGAAAAAGACATATGCACTGCTATGTTTATCACAGCAGTATTTAAAATAGCCAAGAAATGGAAGCAACCTAAGTGTCCATCAGTAGATGAATGGATAAAGAAGATGTGGTACATATACACAATGGAATATTATTCAGACATTAGAAAACAAATCCTACCATTTGCAACAACATGGATGGAGCTAGAAGGTATTATGCTCAGTGAAATAAGCCAAGCAGAAAAAGACAAGTATCAAATGATTTCACTCATATGAGGAGCATAAGAGCAAAGAAAACAACTGAAAGAAAGAAACAGCAGCAGACTCACAGAACCCAAGAATGCACTAACAATTGCCAAAGGGAAAGGCATTGGGGAGGGTGGGTCAGAAGGGAGGGAGAAAGGGGAAAAAGGGGCATTATGATTAGCACACATAACTTCGGGGGGCAATGGGGAAGGCAGTATAGCACAGCAAAGATAAGTAGTCACTCTATAGCATCTTACTAGGCTGATGGACAGAGACTGTAATGGGGTATGTGGTGGGGACTTAATAATGGGGGGAATCTAGTAACCACACTGTTGCTCATGTGATTGTATATTAATGATACAAAAAAAACACTTTGATACCATAGTAAGTAAATAAAAAATAAGATGAAGAGAAAGTAGGGATGGTGCCAGAGTCAGTGTGATTTTGGGAACTGAGATACTTTATGCATCAGCTGAAGACTGAAGCCTCAAAGGCAGTAGAACAGAATGAAAAAAGCATTGGCTTTAGAATCTGAATCTGCAGGGTTTATGTACTGTCCCTACACTGATTCTGAGCCCAATCAGATGTGGAATGGGGATAATAATATCCATTGCATCAATGTATAATGAAGTTCAGTTTTTTTTTAAGTAAATATAATGCATAATAGTTGTACAGCTAATATTATTTCAACTTTCCACTCTATTCACCAAAGGAAAAGTTATTTTTAATCTTTTGCAGCAGAGAATTTCACTAGAAGAGGAATTGAAATGAATCAAACAAAAAGTTCTTCATATTTATTTAAACAATGATCATTCATTGTCTACATAGGCAGATGCGTACGTATGCAGATGACCGCATTACATATACAAATGATTAAGAACACTGGTTTTTGTGTGTGGACTGTCTTGTTTCTCCTGCATTTTGATGTTGCTTTGTTTGGGACATTGTGATAGTATTCTAAGTCCAAAAGGCCCACCCATGTTCATCCATCACCTACTTTTAGAATGCTTTTTAGTTTTGGTTTTGAGATGTCCTACATAGATTATAATTATATTACTTTGATGATATTATTAATTCCTTACCATTCCATTTAGATCACTATTTCCCACTATTTTCAATACAGTTTAGCTGAATTAAGCTTGCTTTAGAAACTTTCATTTACTCCCCAATTCACTGACCTTAAAATGCTGAAAATGGTTGTCCCAATGATCTTGGCCACAGTTGAGACCATACACCAATTCCACGGGAGCAAAAATCAGAAGTGGTTTCTGACATTGAGCAATGTCATTAAATAGACTACTGAGACTATTAACACCAGGCCACTAAACTAAAGAAAGAAAAAGAGATCTTTAAATAGCTGGTGGCTATGTATAATCAGATTAAGTAGCCCCTTTTTGCATGATCCGTGGGTAGACTAAATCAAGACTCTTAAGGACAGTGGCCATACAAATGCTCCTGATACATAATTAAAAGTGCAACTTCATGAGAGCTTCTTTAGGGTAAGTCTAGAAAGTAGAGTAAAAATTAACTGAGTAGTGTTTCTAGGAGATTGACTCTTGTTGAAAAGCTGGTAGAATCAAAACCAAAAGACTAGAACCATCCAACTGGAGAATTTTTTGAGTGAGATATAATCTCTCAGGTGATGGTTAAATCCAGACTAGACATGGCAGTAGCAGATGCACTCTACAGAACAATTTTGGCAGTAGGAACAACTCAGCCTCATTGCCTTAATGGACCATCTCTTTCTCTATCTGCTGTGATGTGAGAGCTGATGAGATCCTGCCCAAGGCAGTGGCACTGTCTCTACCCAGATTGTCTCTGTCCATAGAGGTAAACACTTTACTGGGATATTTAAAGTGAAATTTAGAATTATAGGGAATTACCTAGGAAACGGATATTTTTTTCTTCAGTGAACTCTTAAGAGGGCTTGTCAGTAAAGTTCAAGCAAGCAGGTGTGTTGAAAATTGCTTTAAAACCAAAGAGACAGTAGGAGGCATGCATATGCCAGAAATCATAGCCCCCGTGAGAGAGACAAGCCCATTTTTCAGCAAGAGCAGCTGTTGATGCATCTGCAGACAGGTTGTTGTCAGGAGTGTTGAGCAGAGAAATTTCAGGAGAAAGGCGTTCATG